>JAGFPH010025155.1:0-11011 GCA_018207615.1 Philaenus spumarius
ACGAGGGGTGGTGGTGGGGGGGGTTCAACAATTGTACAGGTTTTTACAAGCCGGGGGGGTTTTACCGCGGTTCGGTAATTCCGTGATTTAAAAAGAAACGTCTGAATACAAAAATGTGTAAATATAACAATCCCGACAAATTCTCCACAGTTGGACAAGAATAATAAAATAGTAACTGTACAAGAATGGTAAAGGTACTGCCTCGACTGTTTGAAGCAACTAATGATATAGTTTGACGGTAAAGGTCCTGGGTTCGAATCCCTGTCTTGGTAAAGGTTTTTTCACTTCTAATTTAATCTAACCAACCTTTGCTGAGGCGGAGTGTAAGGAGAAAAATGTATACAAATTGAAAATAATTCGACCACGCAGCTGAACCGCTGACGTGAGTTAAGAAAATTTTAAAAATTAAGTTTATAGGCCTATTTTTTAGGGTTTCAACCAACAATTTGGGAAATAGGTCTATTCACAACGGTGCTGAATAGCTGCAAAATGGTTCGCACGAAATTCCGCATATTGGGAGTATTTTCAATTCACAAATCATTGAGTGCTTCGCACGTCATTCCGCATATTGGGATTACACAATGCATTGCGTGCTTCGCGCGCCATTCCGCATATTGGAAGTATCTTCAATACACAAAGCATTGCGTGCTTTACACGCCAACCCCAGTATTGGGAGTGTCTTTAACACGCAAAGAATTGCAAGCTTCGCACGCCAACCCCACGGTAGAATCCACCACATGGCTTTCAACCGGGTACTTCTATGATATTTTACGTTTTGATCGATTTTGAGGGAACCAAGCGAGCTATAAGGTCGCGTAAAAAAACAAAATGTGCAGAATAACATCCTACGTTTATATTCATTCTCGTAGGAAAAATCACAAAAGATAGTTACTTCCGGTCAAAAAACGTGCTTCCGATTCTTGGATTTTTTTGGCTAACGTACTCGTCCGAGCGACGTAGACAACCAACATGTGTACCAAATTCGAACCGAATCGTTCTTAAAATGCGGCCGCTAGAGTGCGAACACATATATACATATGATTTTTAATGACACACCAAACCGTGTCCTGGGGACCATGGTCGGTGCTCATTTGCTACTCCCGTCCTTGGGTCTTAGCATAAGGGCCACTGCAATATTTAAATTCGCTAATAATTCGACCACGCAGCTGAACCGATGACGTGAGGTTGAGCGAATTTCCAAAATTAAATTTATACGTCTCGGAGTTTCAACCATTTGGGAAATTGATCTACTCACGAAAACGTTGAATAGCTGCCTGCGTTACGAAATATAATTGGTCGAATTTGTCTACACCTAAGCCTCCAGCTTCGACTCACGCGCTGCTTCGTACCTCGACCTTGCAGCCTCGGGTTAGGTACGGCTTCGCTTCGCTCGCAGCGTACAAACCGGCCACGGATCGGAAGATGCCGCACGGTAAAATCCCTCGCGTGGATTTGAACCGAGTTGTGTTTTGGTTATTTTACGTTTTGATCATTTTCGGGGAACCTAGCGAGCTATAAGGTCGAGTAAGAAAACACAATGTGCAGGATAATATCCTACATTAATGTTTTTAGGTAAAACCCCCAAAAAAATCATTCTAGTAAGAAAACTCTAAAAAAAAATAGTTACTTCCAGTCAAAACCGTGCTTTCGGTTGTTTGATTTTTTTTGCTAACGAACTCGTCCATGCGACGTAAACAACCAACGTGTGTATCAAAATTGACAAAAAGCTGCCGTTAGAGTGCGAACATATGCTAGACATGCGCTCAGTGTTGCCAGATCGTGACGCAGAGGAAGCGATTCCTCGCTTTGCCAGTCCCATGTCTGGTAACAGCGCAAAAACTCTCACCCGCCTTATTTCGTGCTCCCGACTATAGCGGACCTAATACATGGCTATTGCTTGAATTAATTTTAAGGGCGGTTAACACATTTATAACTTTGACTTAAGTAATCGCATTGCAAATAGTTTTATATATCCCTTGAAAAAAATATTATAGATAGATTTATTTAACGGCGGCCTGCGCGAAAAATCTGGCGCATGTAAGGGAGGTAGTTGAAGGTCCCCCACCACCGCACTCATCGGTGCCCGCTGCTAAGAGAAATGAAAATCATCTGTTTATTATCGGTTGCAGTCGTATTAACAGAGTATATTATTATTAAATTTTTAGTATCGAAAACGTATATACTTCGTAAAAAAAATTTCATAAAACATTTTAAAAATTTACATATCTTTGGTATATATATATTCGATTTTAAATATTAAAAAAGATTTGGTTTCACAATAAAATTCTGTATAACTTATTATATTCATAACCCAATACAAAATTAAAGTAAATGTAAAATAATACAAAATTAAAAAATATTGTTCACCATTTGTCGAATTTGAAATAGTATATTTTATAGGCCTAATCACTAAAAATATTAAAATTTGTTGTAACAATCTGATTTTTTGATATTATTATTAAAGATATGTTTTCTACGTGTGGTTCAAATTTTATTAAAATTGGTTAAATATTTTAAAAGTTATTCAATTTTTACTGAAGACGTGACCAATTTTTCACCGAATAAAGATATCGGAAAGTAATATTTATAGGCCTAATCAGTAAAGGTATTAAAATTTGTTGTAACAATCTGATTTTTTTATATTATGGTTGGTTGTTTAATATTTAACATTAATTTCTATAATAAAATATGATTTATATGCCTGTAGTTACAATATTCTTTTAATATTCCCGTTAACATTGTTTTATTGTAATTGTATGTAATTAATTTAATCATTGTATTATCATTCAATAATAATAACATGAGTGGACATTGTAAGGAGCAGGGCTGGTAATAAACAAATATTACCATGAGGGGAAGTAGAGTGGGGGTTATACCCTCCCTCAAAACTGCCTCCTCTCTCGCACAAGTACTCAAAATAGGTCACCGTCTAATAAATCCATCTACAGTATAGGCATAATTTTAGCTTTATAGCTAGTAGGAAGTTAGTATAATTTATATTTATAGTGTAGGGGGGTAACAACCTCGTTTCAACGCCTTCAAATTATGAATCTAAACCATCCAGGGACCCACGCAAAAACACACACAAAATTTCATCAAAATCAGAACGTCAGTACTCTTTGTGGAATCCCTCTTCCGTATATAAAAACTTGCAATAGAAAATAAAAAATAATCGGGATGAAAACTATACTATAAGTTGGAATAGGTCACACATTTTGAAAAATTTCATTAAAATCGGCGGTGTAGTTTCGGAGTTTATCGCGGACAAACACCGTGACACAGGATTTTTATATACATATACAGGATGATCACCTAAAGATGGCCATCGTTGGGATCTCGGAAACTATAAAAGTTACAACAAACTTTAAATGGGGGACCTTCCCTACTTTTTCCCTAGCATTGAAAATGCAATATTAAAATTTCAAAAAACTCCGCCATTTTCAATATGGCGGCCAACTTATTTTTTTTTTTTTTTTTTTTTGTCCTCTGTCATAGCTCAACCGCTATGGTACTTGCCTCATAAGCAAGACGTCCCGGGTTCAAATCCCGCGGGGGACCATAAAATATTAAAAACCCAAAAAAACATGCTCGTTAGCCGAAAGGCACAAAGTGGCATGGAAAGCAAAAAAAAAAAAAAAAAAACCCAACTTATTTTTTTCAAATTCAAACCCTTATTTTTTATGTTGAATTTCGATTGAGGACACAAATTCAAGACATTTTTATTCTTTTGTATTTTTTCCTAAACCCAACCGTTTATGAGATACAGCCTCTCAAACATTTTCTATTTTATGTGATTTTTTTAATTGGGCCACCGTTGGGATCTCAGAAAGTATATTAAATTGTCAGCAAACTTTAAATGGGAAACCTTTCCTTGTTTTATGAGAAAATTAAAAAATATGTAGTTAAAATATTTCTAAATGGGCGCCATTTTCCAATATGGCAGTCAACTTTGAAATTTATAATAGAAACCCCTATTTTTTATGACGGATTTGAATTTTACATGCAATTTTAAGACGTTTTTATTCTTGGTGTTTTTTTTATTAAGCATGCGTGGTATCTAAGTCACCGCTCCCCACATCCTAAACCAATCCAAGTTCCACGGTACGGATCAAACGTCACTTCCGTGAAACTATCAGAGTATACAGTAAGCTGTTTGCATTTGCATCACCTTATATAAAATAATGTTTTAGTGAATCTATTCTAGTCAAGAACCTACAAACAAGGAACGCGTTAATTTTAGAAAGCTATTCTACAATTGATTGCGATTCGTCATGACTAACCTATATTTCACCGTAGTTTAATTTCATATTCAATTTTTCACGGTTGCTATTGCCGTCATAACATTGACCCTTGAAGGGTGAAAGGTGGCGGTATCGATCATACCTGTTCCGCAACTTATCGTAAATAATGGAACATATCGATTAAATAAAATTACGATTTCTAAACTGAAAATCGATCAGACCATGGACTCCTGTTGTAATATCAATTGTCCCCTCTTAAAGTTAAGGCCTAGACCATAAGCGCCCATACTTATGGGCAGAGGGGGGACGCCCCCCTCTAGCTCCCAGTACAGGTATTGGCATGCAAAGCACGTAATGCATTGTGTATTGAAAATGCTCCCAACACGAGAGTTGGCGTGTGAGGCACGCAATGCATTGTGTATTGAAAATACCCCAAACACGGGGGTTGGCGTGCGAAGCACACAATGCCCTGAGCGTCGGCCGCTTCTCATAGTGTTCAGTGTCAAGCTCAGCTCACATGTGCGTCCTTAGCAGTGAACGTGTTACGAACCATACCCCGGTATAGCCCCCCCTAGAAAATATCATATGGGCGCCCATGGCCTAGACTGATGAACCAACACATGTACTTACATTTATTACCATAGCAACCAACTGAATAAAACAACAGATAAAACAGCTGTTTGCTCCAATATTTCAATTAAAAGCTGATTTCAAAATTTGAAACAATTATTTGTATTTCTAACTTTTACATTAGGTTTCTATTAAAGTGTAGACCTGGGACTTGCTGTTTCTTTTAACCTTTATTACAACTGCTGTTATAAAATACACGAACTAATTTGATTTGAACATTTAACATTATTTACCATCTTAGCTTTGGGGTTATTATTAATCCTACACCTTTATTACAAAGAAAACATAACATGATTGAGTGTATAGAAGGTTCCAAAGGGGTTGGCGTGCGGAGCACGCAGGGGTTTCCCCTAGCCATCTGTGAAATTTGATACTAAATTTAATACATCGTTTCAATCCTGAAATTAAATTTCCGTGTTCTCAGACGGAACGAAATGTTTAACCAAGTGATATTCAGAAAAGAATACAGGATCAAACAACCAAAACAGGCCACACTAAAACCTACAAAAGCACAAGGACAGTTCAAGTCGCACAGTTGGCCAGGCTATCACAAAGGGATGAGATATTTTCCATTTCATTTCCTTCCACTTGACCTATCTTACTAACCGAGTCCATGGAGTAAAGTAAGCCTTTATACTTCTCACTCTTCCACACCCGTCCTTATATCCACGCTCTCTTTCTACAACGTTCACTTATCACAGGTTTACGCATGCGCAGCCTTAAAACAAGTTTCGCTAAGACAATACTTGTTAGGGAATTGCCATAGGAAAGATAAGCTATTGCAGTGGGCCTTATGGTAACACCCAAGGTCGGGAGTAGTAAATCGGCACCGATCAGGGTTCCCAGAACACTTTTTGGGGTGTCATTAAAAATTGTATATATTTTGAAAATGGCTACAGGCCGGGACGTCGCTTTAAGAGGGGGGGGGCTAGGGGGCGTTGCCCCTCCCCCAATAGTCTTAAAATAAAAAAAGTTGGAATTTAGATTTTTGGACACGCAAATTTGGGCGCCCATGCCCCCCCCCCCACTAGCTCCCAGGGAAAGGAAAATATGTATATTATTAATTACAGTCAGGTATTTTTCTTTAAAGAGATTAGCACTAAAATATGTTTTAAATGTTATGTGCCGTTTGATTTTACACACACTTATTTTATTTTTTACAAGAGTTCAAGCACGAGCTGCAATGCACTGTGTATTTAAAATACTCCCAATACGGGGGTTGGCGTGCAATGAACTGTGCGTCGGGCGCTTCTCATAGTGTTCAGTGTCAAGCTCACAAGTGCGTCCTTATGGTAAGACCCAAGGACGGGAGTGGTAAATGAGCACCGATCATGGTCCCCAGAACACTTTTTGGGGTGTCATTAAAAATTTTATGTATTTTGAAAACGGCCACATTTTAAGTCCGATTTGGTACACTCATTGCGTTGGTTGTCTAAGTCGCTTGGACGAGTTCGATACCCAAACAAATCCAACAACCGGAAGCGTTTTTGACAGGAAGTAACTTTTTATTTTAGATTTTGGGTAATAGAATAAATTTTTTATATGTATTTAGTTGCAAAAATAAATTTAGGATATTATTCTGCACATTTTGTTTTTTTACACGACCTTATAGCTCGCTTGGTTCCTCCAAAATCTAAGAAAACGTACAAATACCATAAAAATACAGGGTACACGTGGGTTATATTGCCCAGGGTCAGGGACGTCGCTATAAGGGGGGCAAGGGGGCGTTGCCCCCCACCACCATTAGTCTTAAAATCAAAAAGTTGGGGAATTTGAGATTTTGAAAAAATTGAAATTTAGATTTTTGGATTAAATTACACGCAAACTTGGGCGCCCATGCCCCCCCCCCCCCCCAGGGAAAGGAAAATATGTATATTATTAATTATAGTCGGGTATTTTTCTTTAAAGAAATTAGCACTAAAATATGTTTTAAATGTTATGTGCCGTTTGATTTTACACACACTTATTTTATTTTTTACAAGAGTTCAAGCACGAGCTGCAATGCATTGTGAATTGAAAATACTCCCAATACGGGGGTTGGCGTGCAATGCACTGTGCGTGCGTCGGCCGCTTCTCATAGTGTTCAGTTTTAAGCTCACAAGTGCGTCCTTAGCAGTGAACGTGTTAAGCCCCATACCCCGGTCTAGCCCCCCCCCCCCCCGGAAATATCATATGAGCGCCCATGCATGCAAAAACCCTCAAAAGCTTTAACTTTGGGTTTGGGTTTCGAAAGTTTTGTTGTTATTTAACAGCATTCACAAATAACAAGCAAGTTATAATTTCCAATCCAAAAATGGCAGGCAAATCCAAATATTTCTGTACCAAATAAATATATTGTCATTCAGAAATGACGTTCTGGGAAATTTATTTCCAACTCTTGTTGTTGTGGCAACACTGACACATGCCATGCACTGCTTCAGCCCGCCAGACCAGTGTTACCAGATTGGGTTTTTTCCCAAAATGGGGACATTTTAAATTTTGCGATAAATATTGGGGAGAAGAAAATGGTGGGGGAAATATGGGGAATGTTTTTAATAATGAACATGTTAAAATTCTTGTAAAATGTTAAAATACTCCATATATCACCTGCATTGTTAACACCCCTACTTAAAATCCGACGGTGGGCCTCCAGGGCCCATCTTCACTAGGATTTATTTCACACAACATAACCCAGTGCCCCCTTCTGCGTGTTTGGAACCCCCACACAAAAGTTGGGGAAATATGGTCAAAATTGTTGGGAATTTTTTTATTTTGCCCCCCCCCCCCAATAATTTGCTGTATCAACGTCCCCTGCCCGGGAGGCATCTTCTGATCCGAGGCCGACGGCCTAGTTTGTACGCTGCGAGCGAAGCGACGAAGCGCGTGAGTCGAAGCTTAAGGCTTTTAGGTGCAAACAAATTCTACTAATACATTTCGTACAAAGAGGCAGCTATTCAGCGCCTTCGTCAGTAGACCAATTTCCCAAACGGTTGAAACACTAAAACATATAAACTTAATTTTAGAAATTCCCTCAACTCACGTCAGCGGTTCAGCCGCGAGATCGAATCAGTTTATATTAGGTAATTGTAAAAATAATTCGACCACGCAGCTGGTCCGCTGACGTGAGTTGAGCAAATTTCCAAAATTAAGTTTATATGCCTATGTTTTAGGGTTTCAACCAACAATTTGGGAAATAGGTCTATTCAAGAAGGCGTTGAACAGCTGTCTGTGTGTAGGCTACGCAATGTATTAGTAGAATTTGTTTGCGCCTAGTGGCCTCGCGAGTTTGCACCGCTTGGCTTCGAACCGGGTGCTTGTATGGTATTTTACGTTTTGATTGATTTTGGGGGAACAAAGCGAGCTATAAGGTCGCGTAAAAAAACAAAATGTGCAGAATAACATCTTACATTTATATTTTCAGAAAAAACTCTAAAAAAAATTTATTCTCGTAGTAAAAATGTTAAAAAATAGTTATTTCCGGTCAAAAAACGTACTTCCGGTGGTTGGATTTTTTTGACTAACGAACTCGTCCGAGCGACGTAGACAACCAACATGTGTACCAAATTTGAACCAAATCGGACTTAAAATGCGGCCGCTAGAGTGCGAACACATATATACATATGAATTTTAATGACATCCCAAAACGTGTTCTGGGGACCATGATCGGTGCTCATTTGCTACTCCCGACCTTGGGTCTCACCATAAGGGCTACTGTAATAGCTCATTTTTCCTATGGAAATTCGCTAATAATGTAGACAATTGTAATTTCCTCTCTCTCAAGCACGCACGCATGCACACACACACACACACACTCACTGTCACGCTATCTTGATCCTCTTTTCTCCCTCACCACCTATTCCACTGTATCCTTTTACCAAACGACCTTCCTTTCTTTTCTTTTCATAACGACTACATTTTCCGTTTGCTTTGGCAACAACACAAAGCTGAAAGTTCCCAGTTCATTCAAGACCAAGTAAGTGTTCTTAAAGTTGCGAACTTTAGAGAACTATATCCGGTCAACTTTTTAATTGTCTCCGCATCCCCCCCCCCCTCGAGGGATGATACGTCAACTGGGAAAGTTCGCGTCACTATCAAGTTCTAACTCGCCTTAGGCAATGTTTTACCAACCAAAAGACAAGATGTTTTGAAGAATAATTTCAATTTAACTTTCCACAAACTGTACACGACAGCGTAACTTATATATCTGCTGCTATTTCGTTTCCATTGTCCGTTAGAATATTGTTACCGAATCAGAAGACAAATTTACACAGTAAACAAATATTTTCAGCGGAGATTTATTCAATTCTATTCAACCGATTGGCATGAGTAGAGTACCGATCGGTTGAGCGTAACACGGGCATGGGACTACGTCTGACCAATGAGAGAGCAGTATTTGATCACGTGACTTCTTAGAGGTGGGGACGCGGTTCGTAATCTAGGCACCCGTTAAGCCACTTCCCCAAAATTTCCAAAAACTAAAACTTTTGAAAATCGTTCATGGGATTCTAATGAGTATTGAACATAACCTAGGCATCCGGGGGCAGGCCCCTTCATTAAAATTTAGACAAATTTTGGTTACGTTTTATACAGCTTAGGTTAATATTCCGTGCACGATTTTTAAAATTTTTGTCTCTTCGAAATATTACGAGGCTTAACGGGTGAATAGGTTACGTTCAATCAGGCATCCGGGGGCAGGCCACTTCATTAAAATTTTGAAATATTTTGGTTACGTTTAATACAGCTTAGGTTAATATTCCATGCACGATTTTTAAAATGTTTGTCTCTTTGAAATATTACGAGGCTTAACGGGTGAATAGGTTACGTTCAATAGACCTTAAGTTAATTCCATGCACGATTTCCAAACTTTTTAGTTTTTTTTTCGAAATTTTGGGGGAGCCTAGATTACGTACCACACTAACCACACACACCCCCTCCAAAAGTCACGTGACCAAATTAAATACAGCCGACCGGTAGGCTACTCTACTGACATAAAATTTGTGTGCAGTTAAATAACTGATGACAATAATAGATGTATCTAGATATTAATTAAGATAAATAAACGGTACCAGGAACTTACAAACATATTACAAACGGTATACTTTCTCACAAACATATTTAAATTATTAAACAGATTCACTGTGACTTCATAATTGTATTAAAGTAGGAGAGGGGATACATTAAAATAGGAGAGTAACTAATCATTATTATTACTGCCTATAGAGAAACTATTCGATCAATTTCGAACACATTTGCACCAAACATGTCAAAAAGTTTGAAAGTTTTTGAAAAATAATTTCCTTTTTGGCCAAAAAACCCCCCAAAAATCAGTTATTATTACTAGCTAAACGAGAATTTTTAGAAAGATGCTATTTTTTGGCATATGGTACATTAAGGGTACAAATAAGTCAAATTTTATCAAAATCGTTAAGAGCCGTTTTTTTAATAAAAAAATAATAACTGATTTTTTTGGGGGGATTTTTGGCCAAAAAGGGGTTGTTTCCAAAATTTTTCAAAACCTTTTTACGTGCATCTTTACAGGCCTAATTGACATGTTTGGTGCAAATTTGTTTGAAATCGATCGAATAGTTTTCTCTCTAGCTTTGTATACATACAGACATTTTGTAAAAACCAGTTTTTTGAACTCAGGGGGTTCCAGAACAGATATATTTTTTTTATTCATTATTTTCCCTGTACGTAAGAATTGGCAACACTATTAACTTTTAGTTATAATAAAACTAAATAATAATATGTAACTTTAAACAAATTATTAAACAACTTATTAACTTAAAATATTCAAATTGAACTTAAATACTATTATACAATAACTTCAACAATATTATAAACTTAAACAAACAATGAAATAAATCGTAAAATTACCCTTCTGGTACAAGGAAAATGTAGGCACTTCATTTAGGCTTTAATAAGCCTGTTTAGAAGCTACCCTCATTAAGAAAAAAAAAAGAACTTAAATGATACTTATCAAACTTTGAATCAAAAAACAAAGGGCGGCGAAAACTTATAACATACTTTAACAAAATAAGAATACAAAAAACAAAAATTAGCACAAAGTGTGGAGTCTAAATTGAAAACAAAGGTTATTAAGAAAATACACAGAAGTAATACTAAAAATACTTTAACATATATTATACTAGAAAATTCAA
>JAGFPH010025156.1:0-11010 GCA_018207615.1 Philaenus spumarius
TTGGTTCCCCCAAAATCGACCAAACGTATAATACCATAAAAGTAAACTGTTCGAAGCCAAGTGGTGCAACCTCGCGAGGCCACTAGGAGGAAACAAATTCTACTAAAATATTGCGTACACACAGACAGCTGTTCAACGCCTTCGTGAGTAGACCTATTTCCCAAATTGTTGGTTGAAACCCTAAAACATAGGCATATAAACTTAATTTTGGAAATTTGCTCAACTCACGTCAGCGGTCCAGCTGCGTGGTCGAATTATTGTCTACTACAAGAGTATTTATCGGTTTCTACTTGAGTATTGGAGTTCTAAGCTGCGTTCATCCGTATTGAGCCTCTAGAATTTCTAAAGGGTGGGATTCACCCTTCCACAACCTTTTGAGATAGTAACTGATTCGTGTATCTGTTGCCTGCCAGTACAAAATATATTATTAGAATTTGATTCCACCTCAGATTCCACACCCGGACCACAATACACAAAACATTGCGTGCTTCGCACGCCAACCTCCGTATTGGCAGAATTTTCAATACACAATTCATTGCGTGCTTCGCACGCCAACCCCCATATTGGGAGTATTTTCAATACACAGTGCATTGCGTGCTTCGCACGCCAACCCCATATTGGGAGAATTTTCAATACACAGTGCATCGCGTGCTTCGCACGCCAACCCCCTTATTGGGAGAATTTTCAATACACAGTGCATTGAGTGCTTTGCATGCCAACCCGCATTTCAATTCACAATGCAGTATAGACTGCATTCGCAGAGGACAAAGTCATTATGCGAGGTAAAAAACACCAAATAATTTCAGAGTATTTTACGTTTCGATCGATTTTTGGGGAACCAGACGCGCTATAATGTCGTGTAAAAAACCCAAATGTGCAGAATAATCTCCTATAGTTATTGTTTTTAGATAAAACCTTAAACAATTTTCATTTCGGTCAAAAATGTGCTTTGTAGTACACAAAATCCCCAAAAAAATTTACTTTTTGCTTGCAAATAAATTGCTCCTGATTGTTATACTTTTTGGCTAACAAACTCGTCCGAGCGACTCTTGGAAAACCAACTTTTTTTACATTCATTAGAAAATAAAAAATAGTTTACACTTATAGGAATTGACAAAAAAATACGTTTTGCATACCTCTTTGAGTATTTTTAGATTGTTTTAGGCAAAAAATATGTTTTTTTTAAATCTCTTAAAATTTGTTTACTATTGAACCAATTTGGCCATTTGATTATCTTGTTTTAAAGTATACTAGTGGCATGTAGGGGCAATATGTATATATATAGGCCATATTTCTAGGAGCAATACCTTTTTATAATGTGTTTAATCATATTGCCTAAGCTTTGATTTTAATTTTCACTTTGAAACAAAAAGACAGCTACAATAACAAAACACATCACAAAACTGCACATTCAGGTGTTGTTATGATAGCTGAATTTTTCAATTTATATACAATCACCTGTTTTTTAACACTAAAATCGCTTGATTTACACCTATATATTCCCATGCTATTTAAATGGCAATTAATTATTATATACAATCACCTGTTTTTAATACTAAAATCACCTGATTTACACCTACATATTTCCATGCTATTTAAATGGCAATTATTATATACAATCACTTGTTTTTAACAATAAAATCACCTGATTTACACCTACTTATTCCCATGCTATTTAAATGGTAATTATTTTATTCCGTAACAAATTTTCGTGACACAATTAACAAAAATGAATATTTCTCCCCGAAACTTCATGCCCAGACCTTTAAAATGAGACCTCTCCCAGCTTTCTACGACCTACCGTTCGCTCACAATTTCATTTGCAAATTTGGGCTTACGAAATTAGATATGTAGATAGATAAAAAGCACTAACGTTTTGGGTATAGTCATATTTTTACCACGAAAAGTTTAGTAGTTATGACCTTACAAAAAAAAAAAATATATATAACAAATTTGTGATTTACAATTTTTTTAAAAAATACTCATGTATTTGCCCTAGAGCAATAAAAATAACCAAAATGTTGCACCATAAGCTACTAAAGATGTGGTAAAATTTTCATCACTGTAGCTTTAGCAGTTGAAAAGTTATAAGAACTTTTATGTAAAAAATATCAATATTAAAAAGTTGTGGGAAATCGCGTTTAAAGATTCCATTAGTTATTTTAGCAGCCACAGAGGGGAATAACTTGCACAACCAGTATTTGTAGTCAAGATATTATGTTTTACTTACATATTGGAGGCATTGAAAGCCTAAGAATAAACATTGTTGTCCTTCTTTGCAATTACTTTAAAAAAATAAAAAATCTTTTTAGTCCAAATATAGGTGCGCGCATTGCTTTGAATAAAATTTTCACACTGATATAAAGAACTTTTGTGGCATATGTTATGTTTTTCTTAAACCTTATAAACTATAGAATCAGGAAAAATAAAAAAAATAATATTTTTTTAAATGGTAATTTTTTAGTAGGGAATCCCCCTTAATACTGCAATGGGTCTAGGATTATTCGAGTAATACATAAGATATTGCATATATATTATATTTCTCCAAAACTATTAGAGAATAAAAGAACCCCATTAAATTACGTCCTATTTGCCGTATTTTAGCTTTGACTAATAAACTGGTAGTCGTTAAAAATGTTTTCATTCGACCGTAACTTTTCCAAAATGCCCGAGTGTTAAATCCACACTCTTTATGTTTTCGCAAAACCAAACATAAACAAGACAAAGTTGTACACAGACATATATTATAATCTCGTCTTACCTTATCTCCAATACCGGCACTCGTGACGACAACATCAAACTGTTTCTTCAGTTCATCTTTGATACTTTCTGTAACAATAGGAAACACATTTCATTTCATTTCTCTTCATTGTCATTCAATCATTTACACATTATAACAGACAGTGTCCAGGCACGTTGCAAATATAATGTTAAAACTTTAGAATGCTTACAGCAGCCAAACTACATTTTTCAACATTATAGAAGGACTCTTAAGCTATTTCATTTAATTTATTAGTAAATCTCCATAGGAAAAATGAGCTATTGCAGTGGCCCTTATGGTAAGACTCAAGGTTGGGAGTAGCAAATGAGCACCGATCATCGACCCCAGAACACGTTTTGGGGTGTCATTAAAAATCATACATATATGTATATATGTGTTCGCACTCTAGTGGCCGCATTTTTATTATGTAAGATTTTTTTCAAATTTGCTACACATGTTGGTTGTCTACGTCGCTCGGACGAGTTCGTTAGCCCAAAAATCCAACAATCGGAAGCACGTTTCTGACCGGAAGTAACTATTTTGTGAGATTATTTATTACAAGAATGAATTTGTTTTTGAGTTTTTTCTACAAATATAAATGTAGGATGTTATTCTGCACATTTTGTTTTTTACGCGACCCTATAGCTCGCTTGGTTCCCACAAAATCGATCAAAACGTAAAATACCATAGAAGTACTCGGTTCAAAGCCATGAGATGGATGCTACCGTGGGGTTGGCGTGCGAAGCACGCAATGCTTTGTGTGTTGAAGATACTCCCAATACGAGGATTAGCGTGCGAAGCAATCAATGCTTTGTGTATTGAAAATACTCCCAATATGCGGAATGGCGTGCGAACTATTTTGCAGCTATTCAGCACCGTCGTGAATAGACCAATTTCCCAAATTATTGGTTGAAATCCCAAAACATAAGCCTATAAATTTAATTTTGGAAATTTGCTCAACCCACGTCAGCGGTTCAGCTGCGTGGTCAAATTATTTATCTTGTAGACAATACAATAGCATATGATACGTCACACAACTCCATTTGTGTTGGCACCAAAACACGTATAAAATAAATAACTTATTTACAAAATTTAAATAACATAAAAATAGACACTTAGATAAAATATATAGATTTAAAATAGCAACGTCACGGCAATGATGGAAGCGGTCTCACATAAAATTTTATTTTGCATACTAAATAAATAAGTTTCAATTCAAATTTATAAAATGACTTCTACAGAAGTGGGATTATGAGTGTTTGAATTCTGTACTTTCCACTGCTGTTTGAATAACATCTAACCAGTCAAATCTAGTTTACTTTACACCAAACGAAAGACCAATGTTTTTCCTACAAAATAGTGTAAAGATATAAATACTAACTTAAAGGTTTAAAACTGTCCAATTGCAAGGGTTTACAGAAACCTTTCTATTTTGGAAAGTATAAAAGTGACGTCTGTTTGGAAGGCAGTTTTAGAAAGATAAAATCTTGACACATCCAATGGTATCTTTATATCATTGGTCAAATTATTTCTGTTGAACGCCATTGAGCTTTACAGACGTGGGAAAGTTGAGTATAATTGCATTGTGATTCACGCTCGGCAACAGGTTTACAGAAAACGACAATTTTAAAACGATGTTTACATATGTAAAAATACGTTTTTGAAAAATATGTAAACACAAAAATTAAATATTAAAACATTTCCTTTGCAATGGTTTTTTGATTTATTTCGGTTGGATGATTTTTAGTGGGTGAAATAGTCAATGCAAGTAGAGTTCACACTGATTTGAATAAAAACCCAGAACCACAAAAGAAGGAACAAAAACAATAACTAAACAACTAAATTGTAAGTTATGTTTAATACGTTACCCTTATGTACATTTCGATGAAATGGTCATCATCCTCAGAAGGTTTTAACACTACTAAAGTAAACAGACAATATTACAGAGCTATATATACCCGCCCTCCCCCCACTCCTCCCTAAACCGGTTAATCGAAGACCGACCTGGTGGGGGAATGGGAGGAGCCACATTAAATCTCCTACAAGTATCTATTATTAACAATAAAAACCAATTCAATAATAAATTATAAAACTATTAAATAAAAAAAAAACAAACTGGTCTACTAAAACTATAAACAGTCAAACAGTAATAAAAATAAAATAAAATAAAAAAACTAATAGGCTTAATGAAATAAAAAACAAACAAAAGAAATTAAATACATAATAAAATAAAATAACATAACCTTTAAAATCCAATATTAACAAATACAGATCAACAAAATATAAATAATATAGGCCTATGGTTTAAAAAATACAAATAACTAAAAGTTAAAATAAATAAATTAAAGTTAAGAAATATTACCATTAATAAATACAGTACTATCTATTGCTAAAGGTTCCTATCCAGTCCTAAGTAAAGAAAACAAGGACAAGGAGTAGGGGGAGGTTAAGGGTAACGTATTAAACATAACTTACAATTTAGTTGTTTAGTTATTGTTTTTGTTCCTTGTTTTGTGGTTCGGGGTTTTTACTCAAATCAGTGTGATTTTGTCGTCACAGTGCTATTTTATTTCTTTAAACAAGTATAGTTGTCAAAGTTGACCTATTTCAAGCGCCCCGCCCCCACGACTGCTCAAATTGAGTAGTCTGAACCTACAAGGGGTTATCAAGATTATTTGAATAATTATCTGTATTTTTTTTTTTTTTTTTGTGAAAACTTCTTAATTTTTTTTTTTAAATGTAGACGGGACCTACAGTTTTACGTGGAATCCGAACCACAGCCAATAATGTCTGTTAAGAAACCATTTAGAAAATTAAAAAAAAAAATTTAAGCGCACTGAGCAAATTTTTAATGAGGTAAAATATACGAACCCGCCATTTAAATTTAAATTTTAAATGGGACAAGAAGGTAAAAATAACGATCAAATTTCAGACTAAACCAATATAACCTACGATTTATATTCATGACAGTTTTCACTTCTGTCGGCAGTCCCACGACCGCTTTCTATCTTCCTTTCAGGGTCCGCCCCACCCTGTCTCGACGGCCCTGGACACATTTATAATATTAAATTTGATCAAATATCTTTACATGTTGTGCACTCGTATCTGGACTAATTAACCGCCTTGCATATTGTTTCACTGGCAAGGAAGGCATACAGATAGCGCCAATTAGGATGGAGCGTAAAGAGGGGGTGTGTAAGTCTCTACGCCCGCTCCCACCACATTTCCCCTCTCGCGGCGGAGTACAGTTAGAGCCGCCTGCCCCACCTAATTCATGTCTGCTATGTAGTCGTGTTGATTGTATATCAACACTTTTTGGTGGTGACTGCACTGAAGACTCACAATCGAGTAGGAGAGGGTAAGCCATTAGAGCGCATGCTCAAGTGACGCTTCACGCTACTTGGCACTATCTGTAAAAGTACAATGTATTACAAAGTATCATCAGTTTTGTACGGGGCTTTGAGTAGCTACATTGCCTACCCTGACCCTGATTAAAACCACTACACTGCAAGGTTGTAGACATGATACAATGTATTGCGTGAAGTATCGTACTCTTTGTACGGAGCTTTGAGTATCTACATTGCCTACCCTGCCCCTGATTAAAACCACTACACTAACGATATGCTACACAACCACTCGAAATCAATTTTGAAAAAATAAAAATGGCTGTAACAATTTTTTTTAAATACTCCCAAATATCGTTGTGTGTCATATCGTTTGAAAGCTTATTTAATTTTGAATCCAAAAAGAAGAAGAATAAATTTTTTTAAATTTACTGCAAACACGATTTCGTTGTTTTTGGCCGCCATTTTGAATCGGTTAAAGATATGGATGTGCAAATTTCACCGTTGGTTTTCTCTTGAAATTCTACATTGAAATGATGTATCACATGACCACCTTCCCTTTTAAAAAAGTGAAGTTCGTGCCAAGATGGCAGACAAAAATGTCAAACTCACCAAAAAGTGGTTCTTTTATGGTTGTGAATAACTGCTTTTATTTCTATCTCATAAAACTCGTACATTTTGAGATATTAAGCTGTTCCCAGACTTTTCAAACACCCTGTATAGACCAGTAAGCCCCCGTGAAAATTCACAGGCTGATTAATTTTAGAAACACGTAAGAAATACTTATCTAGGCCTACATAACTATGCTGACAGGGATTTTTAACTCGGTAAATGTGTACAATAATAAGGATTATAAAACTGTAGGCCTACTTGTTAAACATTTTTATTTACATACGTTATTATATTTAAAGAAAGATCCAAATACTATCTTTTATTGCTTTTTATTTCATATCGATAGATCAAATGATTTAAAAGTTATTAATATTATAGTGAAGAAATTAATAATCGCATATGTTTATATGTTATACGAAGATGTAGGAATGTTTTCGAAGAACGAATATTTTATCTCTTCTTTAAATTTGTATAAACAAATATATTTGTGATAAAACGCTCTATTTATATACAGTTTATAACCTCAAAGCAAATATTATAACGTATATTTATAGATGTACGAATGTTTCCAAAGTTAATCAAATAGGTATATTTTCATTAAATTCGTATAAAAAAATATATTGATGATAAAAGGTTTTATTTATATTCATTTTATAACCTCAAAGCAAATATTATAACGTATTATGGCCTACGTTAGTTATTTAACTCTCATGTTTTAAGAAAATGAACTTCATAAGACTTAATTTTATTGAAGTTGTAAAGTTGTAAACATAACCCCAAAGTATAATCTTTGTTAGGTTTGTTTTAGTATTACAGATGATGGGTGAAATCAGCTGTTATATTATAATGTCACTCGCGTACTCACGGACGTACACTCGCTTTTATTACAAATCTGATGATTGCCCAGTTTATGGTCAAATAATTTTTTTCTGTTGTAAACGGTTGTATATTATTTTATGCAAATAACTTTGTATCAATAAAATATATTTTTAGCCAATTTCTATAGGAAATATGAGCTATTCCAGTGACTCTTATAGTGAGACCGGTCAATGAGCACCGATCATGGTCCCCAGAACACGTTTTTGGCCGTCATTAAAAATGTTATACATATGTATATACATAGTGTTGAAAAAGTCCCGGACCCCCAAAATAATTCTAAAACGAATAAAGATACACATTTGAAATTTTAATCATGAACACAGATGATAAGATTCTACATTTCAGCGTGGCTAAAAAAATATCCTCCATCTTGGATCCGCCGTTTTGAATGTAACTTTTATTTTTTTTAATGGGTAGGTGGTCAAGTGATACATTATTTCGATGTAGAGTTTCAAGAGAAAAAAACGGTGAAATTTGCACATCCATATCTGTAATTGATTAAAAATGGCGGCCAAAAAACAACGAAATCGTGAATTCCGATTTTGCCAAATTTTTCTGTACGATTTAAAAAATATACTAATTATTATTCTTTTTTGATTCAGAATTCAATAAGCTTTCAAACGATACGCCATACAACTGTACAGTGGCGGCTCGTGAGTAAAATGCTGGGGGGGGGGGCACACACCGCCGGGGTGTTTGAACATTTTGTGTATTTTAGTGAGTTTTTAAGGCAATCTAGGTATTAAATTTGTGATGCTATTATAAATGTTTCTGAAATACTTATCATATGTAAATCTGAAACTCTACTCACATACCTTTAGTTATATTGCTTGTAGCAGAAAGTCCATCCTTCTTTCCGACTCACTAGATACGTCGCTCTGCGCATGCTCGGACGCCGACCCAAGCCTTCGATAAGGCACAAGCTTAGACGCGTCATAGCACCAGCAGCCCCCACCACTACCACTCTTCATATAACTGCATGGTAATGGATTGGGACGTTTTGGCCAGCGTCCCACGGCTACTTTGGTTAATTAGATGTATAATTATAATTGAATGGGTATTTAATTTTCATTCTTTTTCAAATCTTTTGGAGGGGCGGCGTCCGAGAGCCCTTATGGGCAAGCCGCCACTGCAACTGTAATTGGTTGAACCACTCGAAATAAATTTTGAAAAAATCAAAATGGCTGTAACTAAAAATTTTTAAATTCTCCCAAATATCGTTGTGTGTCACATAGTTTGAAAGCTTATTTAATTCTAAATCCAAAAAGAATAATAATTAGTATTAAAAAAATAGTGTAGCAAAATGGGACAAAATCGGAAAACACGATATCCATTTTTAATTGGTTAAAGATATGGATGTGCAAATTTCACCATTGGGTTTCTCTTGAAATTCTACATCGAAATTATGTATCGCTGACCACTTTCCCATTTAAAAAAAATAAAATTTACATTCAAAATGGTGGATACAAGATGGCGGATAATGTTTTTAACCACGCTGAAATGTAGAATCGTATCATCTGTGTCCATGATTAAAATTTAAAATTTGTATATTTATTCGTTTAGAATTATTTAGGGGTCCGGAACTTTTTCAACACTCTGTATGTGTTCGCACTCTACCGGCCGCTTTTGAAGTCCGATTTGGTCCAAATTTGGTACATATATCGGTTTTATAAGTCGCTCGGACGACTTCGTTAGCCAAAAAATCCAACAACAGGAAACTCGTTTTCGTAGAATAAAAGTATTTTTTAGGTTATCTAAACAAATATGTATACTGAAAATTATTCTGTACATTTTGTTTTTTCACGCGACCTTATAGCCAGTCTGATTCGTCCCAAGGTCGAGGTGCCAGCTCGTAAAGTGAGGTTGGCGCTGCGAGCGGAACAAACCAGCGCGTCAGCCGAAGGCTGGAGGCTGAGGTGGAAACAAATACCACTAATATATTTAGTGAGAAGACCAATTTTGAAAATAGTTTGTTGAAACCCTAAAACATATAAACTTAATTTCGAAAATTCGCTCAACTCAAAACAGCGGTTCAGCTGCTTGTCGAATTAAAGTTAATTAATTAATTTAATTGGTGTCGCGTCCAATTAAAGTGAAGCCCTATGGTATCAATAAGACTGTACTCATGGGCGCTCATACATTTGGGCAGAGGGGGCCATGAACCCCCTAGCTCCCAGAGAAAGGAAAATATATATATTATTAATTATAGTCAGGTATATTTCTTTAAAGAGATTAGCACTAAAATATGATTTAAATGTTATGTGCCGTTTGATTTTACATATAATTATTTTATTTTTTACAAGAGTTCAAGCATGAGCTGCAATGCACTGTGTATTGAAAATACTCCCAATACAGGGGTTGGCATGCGGAGCACGCAATGCTCTGTATATTGAAAATACTCCCAATACGGAGGTTGGCGTGCGAAGCACGCAATGCATTGTGTATTGAAAATACTCCCATCACAGGAGGTTGGCGTGCGAAGCACGCAATGCATTGTGTATTGAAAATACTTCCAACACAGGCGGTTGGCGTGCGAAGCACACAATGCATTGTGTATTGAAAAAAAAAACTCCCAATACGGGGGTTGGCGTGCGAAACACGCAATGTTCTGTGTATTGAAAATACCCCCAATACGGGTTTTGACGTGTAATGCACTGTGCGTCGGCCGCTTGTCATAAAGTTCAGTGTCAAGCTCACATGTGCGTCCTTAGCAGTGAACGTGTTTATCCCCATACCCCGGTGTGCCACCCTCCCCTAGAAAATACCATATGGGCACCCATGACCCTGTACTTACGCCAATTACTATACATAAAATATACTTTAGTAAATAAATTGTATTCCCAACAATTAGTTTTGTTTGACGGTAAAAACTCGTTTTCGAACAAGCCAATGTTTATCAAATATAGTCGAACAAAAGGACAAAGAGAGGAAAAACATAGAATTGACCAGCAAAGCAGAGGGACATGAAAGGCGCAGCATGGGGGGCTATTGTTGTATTAAGTCTTTGTCTGTAATTGCATCACATATCGTCCACGCAGCAAGTCGGCTGAAAATACTAGTTGACCTGCACGCTTTGCCCTTATTAAAAAAAAAAACAATTCTTCTTCAACTTTTCCGGGAAATTATAAATTTGTGACGTGAATTGTTACGATCAAACGAAAATACAAATTTGTATGGTTCCGTGTAGTATTTTGTCACCAACCATAAGATGACAAATCATAAATCTTCTAATCTATACTGTCTATACTAATATTATAAAGATGTAAAAGTTGTTTGTTTGTATGTAGGGGGTAATCTCTGGAACTACTGAACCGATTGAAAAGTTGTTTGACTAATAAAAAGCTACACTATCCCTGAGTAACGTAGGCTGTAATTCATTTTGATATTTTTTATTTCAATATTTGTAAATTTAGT
>JAGFPH010025157.1:0-11009 GCA_018207615.1 Philaenus spumarius
TTATAGACATGTGGTAAAATTTGGTAAAGATATCTTAGATAGTTTTCCAGAAATGTGTATTATAAATAACAAAAACGTGATTTTCGTGAAACGAGCAAAATATAAAAGCCAAAGTTTCATAAGTAACCTACCTTTTTCTAATGGCCTCCTGGACAGTATATGGGGTTGTCTGGGTCTTCTTCAGCAGCATATATGTCTTCCACCTTCCTCTTCACCAAAGTTCTTTAAAATAACTCACTGTACAATAATGAACACTATAAAAGTGTTTGTAGTACAGCAAATTCATGTGGCCTCTAAAGCCATTTATTTCCATGGTAACGCTTGCATTATTTTATTTTTTCGGACATAAAGATAATTATAACCATATCATGTTGTATATTTTTGGAAAGAGGAAGAACAGGAGAATAATAAATCATACAAAACTAAAAATCGATCAAACATTTTTTTTTCCATTTGGATTGCCCTTAAAACGTCTTATACAAAGAGGGCAATGGGCATTCCTTAGTAGTAAAATATTTTATTTAAATTTTTAAAGAAAACATTTAAAATAATACTCATATTTAAAGCCACAAAATTGTTATATTTACTCGTCTTTGATGTGAACACACAACAATGCAAAATATCAGTTTGATGAAATCACTTTATAAAAATGTTAATGGTGAAATTTGAGTAAAATTTAAACTAAAGATCAACCAAGTTTATATTTGTCATTTTACTTGGTATGAAGGTAGTGAAAACATTATTTATTCCTTCCCAAACATAGATGGAGTTTACATTTTACACATTAGAAATGTGTTTTCCTTTACAGTTTGGGAATTTTAAAAGTGTAGTGTTTGATATGTCATTAAACTTAGTTAGGTGATAGAAAGTATCTCATCGAACGTCCGAAGAGCTCTTGGGAAGCAATTGGTGATAATGATTATGAATTGGATGGAGGTCGTCCATGTTTTCGCCTTAAATTGGCATTTGACTGACAGTCACTAAATGTTCAGCGATTGATGTGCTTAAACCTAAAAGACTATATTTTAATTTGTTTGAAAAAATATGTCTTTTAGATACCTGCATTGTTACATATATTTTTATTAATAAATAATAAGTAATTTTTGATAAATAGTTATTGTCATAAGTCTTATGAAAACAATGTTTAACAATATTTAACATAAATAATTTTAATCAGTAATTTCGAACATTATTGTTTTTGGAAATCAACAAATTCTGACAGTAAAACGTTGTACCATAAATAAATTTGAATACAATTTTATATTGCCACAGGTTATTGTTGATAAAAGTTTAGTTTTCTCTGTAATAAAGCTATGCAAGTTCTCCCCTTCAAACATTTCAAATAACTTGTATGTTAGATTGCATCCTAATGAGCACACATACTTTTAAGATGTCTCTCCGTAGGAAATTGAGTCAAATGACTTATATCTTTTACCTTCTATTATTTCAGGACTAATTATGTGTACTGTTGATTCGAAATTCAGATACAGCATTTATTATTATTATAGTATAGTTTGTAACTAGTTTCTACATACTCATCAATCTTTTTAAATTTAAATACTAAAAATTGATATAATTTATATGATGTTGTGTACATAGTTATTAAATTTACTTATTTAATACTTTTATTTAAGTGGTTTTCTATAAAACTAATTATTACATTTTGTCATTTCTATAAAAAAAATATATTTAACTTTCCACTTTTGCACCAATAATCATTCCCATTGAATAGTTAAGCTTATAATCCTTCTAATGTTTACTAAAGCTACAGTAGCTATTTGCATCTGAACTCAATAAAAGTGTATTGTTATTAACCTAATATCCATTCCATGTGCATACCTTAGATAAAAAGTACATACTTTTTTCAGCTAAATTAATTCACATTTTGGAAAGCTATTTCTGCACTTGAAAACCCAGAATATATAAATAAGATACATTATTATAGAGAATAATATATTATTTTCAGGTCAAACTTATTAATACTAGATGTATACGGTATAATTTCAAAATTACATTTATAAAAACTAAAACTATTTCATAATTCTATAATATCATATTAAATACTCAATTAATTGTGTATTGAAATTCTGTTTTAATCCAGATTGATAATAAAAAGTAATGGATTTTAACATTTTATATAAATAAAATATTGCTTTGTAACAACTAAATTGTACTCTAAAAAGTAAAAATACAAGTAGCTTGAGGAAGCATAAATTGAACTTAAACTGTTACTTTGTCTTTTAATAATTTTTTATAAGCACCATATTATGTACGACCACCACTTACTTACTAGTTAAGTACGTACATTTACATTCCTATTGGGTTTAAACAATATAAACTTTAATCATTAAATTCATTAATTACTCAAAACGTTAAAGACTTCATTCAATGTGATGTGCTATATACAAATATAATGCCATAAATATACAATTTTGAAAATGACGTCCTCATGGTATTAAAAGACGTATATACTTTTATAAAGTTATTAACAAGAACGGCATTCGTCTGCTTTATACTATCTGTTAATGATAATGGCGAACAAACACAATAAAAAAGCTTTTCTTTGCTATGACTTAATTTAGTAATATTTATTAATCAAAATTACAATAAATAAAGCTGAAATCAGTTATAGTTATTAACACAATTTAAATAAGTTTTAACAAATACTAGAATCCAATTTCGAGAAATCAAACGCCTATTCCAAAATAAATTTCAAATATAAATATTGGTCGAATTTAAATAAATATTTGTAAAAGTTAAGTAATTACATATCAAACCATTCTATCAATTACATTCTAAACATATTTAAATTTTGTATAGATTCCTTTTTGTAAAAAAATATAGAAGCATTAGCAAATATTTCTTTCATATTATATTATCGAAAATGTAAAATGTAATCAGTAAATAATCAATGTTTAAATGTGTTAAATCAAATAATACTCAAATTATTTTAATACTTTTAAACATTTTCGTTATGTTTTATTAGTAAGTATTCAAAGTAAAATACTAATCAAAATCATTTTTATAAATTATAATAAAAAGGACATAACAAGAAAAAAGGTATCAAACGTTTACACACGGGGATTTCAAAAATCCCATTCTATACTTTCAGGTATTGTTTAAAGGACAAAGATAATTCACAATTACATTGTCCGATTTCACTAGTTTTAATCTTGAAACTTATTGTTAATTTGTAAAATTAGTGTACCTAAAAAAACGGAGTAAAATATGTAATATTTGAAATTTGCCTCTAATATTGTAACTGATATTCCAACAAAAAATGCTATGGTATACATTTTTTCCAACTTCTAAATGAAATTGTTTTTTTTTATTTGTTTGATGTGTAGTATCTCGAAAACAAATACAACTTTTAAAAAAATAAATAGTGAAAACCTAACAGTCTTACCTTTTTTTTTTTTGTAGCTTAAATTCACTGTGTTATATTTAAGAAAACTGTTATATTTGAAATTATGTCCATGATTACAAACATGAAAAAAATATTTATTTCTAATACAACTGTTCCCTTTCTTAAGAGTTTTGTGTAAAGTTTTTGGGATTAGATTTATGTCAGATGTGCTTTTATGTTGTGAACTTAATCACAAATTTAATTTATGGCAATCTATTTTTCAGGTAAATGATTACAAATGATTTTTTTTAAATGATTGCTGTATAAAAAACCAATGAAATTACTTCTATTTGTATAGTGATATTTTTTCTTTGACCTTAATATATTATCCAAAAGTAAATATAAAATGTTTAAAAACGTCGTTTGTACAAGATTGGACTCTAACTGTATTGCCGTCACCAATATGTTTTAAAATTAAATTTACTAGGTACTTAATTCTACTCTTTATGAACACTTACATCCAAATACTATGTAAAACATTAATCCGCTAGATGAAAATCATTCTTTGCAAAATTGAAATATTATACATATTTAATAGCTATTATTTAATAGTATTGAATAATATAATATATTTAAATATATTTTGTGAAACATATAATTCTATTCATTTTTCCTGACACATAAACTATTAAAATAACAAAATGTATTTGTTGTTACTTCTCAGTAACATTATATTGTAAAGATTTGTACCAATTTTAATTTATATTGCTGTATAAACAATCCTACTTCTTGAACCATTATTGTAAATTTGTTTAATTAATTTACAAACCTTCAAATGGTCCTATTAATTTCCCCTCTACTGCTTCTGGGTCTTACTAGTTTCGGCACAAACCTCTGTCTATGTCGAAGACGAACATTTCAGATGATAATCACACAACACAAAACACTACACAATACATAAAAGTATAAACAGATTATGTTCAACATTAAAAGATAGTTAAATATTTAGAATGGGACATAGCTTTCCACACAAGTACGCGCACCCGCAAGTTCTCAAACCATATAAACTGGAACTGGAAATAAACTGATAGCCTACCATTGCACTGTATGGTTGGTTGCTTAACTTGCCGGTGTTTTTCAATTTAATATTATGTCGAATACAGCGTAGGATTTAAACTGTAGCTGATTATTAGGTACGTTATGTAGTTGTGTTTTTATAGCTTTGTAAATGTGGAACTGTTCCAGTGCGTCAATTTGTTTTCCTTTGGCGAATTTACTTAGAATATCCATGTCATTGTTTATACCTTTGGTCAAATGATTTGAGTCAATCAAGAGTTCAGCATACGAAGTGTTTAGTTAAGAGTAAGTTAAGGTAAATGTTCTCTGTACCTATCTTTGAACGTTATTCCCGTTTGACCTATGTAAAACATGTCACATTCACCACAATTAAGTTTATAATACACTCCGCTGCTTTTATAGGTATCATCAGTCTAATGCGAATTACGCTTAATGGATCCCAAGTTGTTAACATTTTTGTACGATATAGAATAGTTATGTTTGCTTTGAATGTTATCTAATGCGAATTGAAAATGCCTGATATATTCCATGGAGACGTATTTTTATCAGGTTTGGTATGATTGGTTTTGCTTTGTTTACGAATAATTCTGTTTACCATGTTATGGTGGTATACGTTTTCTGCAGCGATGTACTTAATGGTGTTGAGCTCGTAGTTAAAGTCATGAAGAGTCAATAGTGGTGGAACGCAGCCATTTTGGGTGAGAACGGATGATTCGAGCTATTGTGAGTGGTTGCATCGGTCTGCGTTGGCTTTCTGTAAATGTTGAATTTGTGCGAACCGTTGAGGTTAGAAATGGACAAATCAAGGTAATTTTAAGATTTGTCAACCTGCACTTCATGAGTGAATTCGACGTTGCTATGTATTTTATTAAGTGATTAGTGAAGAATTCAATCTGCCTAATGTTTTCTGTGTAGAGACATATTATGTGGTCTACGTATCTGAAGTAGTATACGAATTTTTGCCAATATCTATTCTTGTTGGTCAATATATATGTTTGTTCTCGAAATCATTCCGGAATACCTCTGAAAATACGCTGGACAAAGGAGAAACAATTTCCAGGCCTTCCTTTAGGATATAAAACTTGTCAATAAATTTGAAATAATTCTTTTCATGATTGTTTGATGTAGGACAATGAGTTCGTTTAATGGACCCATTTTCCTTAAGTTTGTTTTCCAAATTGCCTAAAGTTTCTATTATAATAATGTGTGTGTACATGTTAGTTAAGTCTAAATATATTAAATTCTGACCATATTGAATTTTTAATTTTTTTATATTTTCTATTAATTTAAGACAAGGTATTTTGTCTAACAACAGAAGAAAAGCAAATAATAATATAACATATAATATAACAGCTGATTTCACCCATCATCTGTACAAAACCTAGCGTAGATTGTACTTTGGGGTTATGTTAACAATTAAAATTCGTCAATAATGTCATTCTTCTGAAGTTGATTTTTTTTTAATATGAGTTATAAAATTAAGGCAATCTTTAATATATTATAAGATTTGCTTTGAGGTTATAAAGTGAATATAAATACAACCTTTTATCAACAATGAATTTATCCATTTCTACAAATTTAAAGAAGACCAGTGGACATGGCAATGCTTCGCTATTGCTTGATTTACCTAACCTAAAATTATATTCAGTTTTTGATCCAAATCAGTTGTTGATCAAAATCAGCTGTTGATCAAAATCAGCTGTCTTAAGCTTTTCATACGAACAGCTGTTTTTGTGCCCCTGATAAAATCAAAAGAAATCTTTCTTCTTCTTCCTTAAGATTGACCTTCCATAAGATTAACATGGCAACTTTGAGGGCCACTGGGGCGAAGCCCTTAACATACATTGAGCTCATTTTAAGGGAAGCACAACTTCATAGTGAGCTCTGTAAAATGACACCAAAAACATCAAAATCGGTTAAAAACTCCAGGAGGAGTTCTACTTACAAAATAACCCCTAGCAAATTAATTATGTATATAGATATAGATTATTTCTAAGACTGTGTAGTGGGTGGGTTCAAATTTGATGTTATTTCTTATTAGTTTGTCAATGTGTTTGGCTAATTTATACGCAGGAGAAGTTGTTAAACTAACTAAGGTTCTGATGGGGATGCTTGTCTTTTGTATTTTAGGGAGACCTCTCAGAAGTGGGGCGGACGGTTTAATCTGTTTTAATGCCGTATTGCGTTACTGTTGAACAAATACGTGCACTTGTTTAAATGTTGTTTGATTTCAGTATTAAAGACTGGTGTTGTGTCTCTGTTTATAGTATTGAAATTATTGTTGGTGATGAAGTCTGTTACTTTGTTGGCGTATTATGATTCAGAATAAATTACGGTAGTATTTCCTTTGTACACTTTAATGATTACGAGTCAACAACTTTGATTCCATATTTTTGGATATCTTTGACTCAATGTTAGGCATGTAACGGGTTTGTTTGTTTTTAAGGTATTATTTACCTTTAGGCTGGTTATCGTTCGGACTTCGTTTTGTATCTTTATCGGTAAACTAGGAATTGTGGTCACAATATTAATAATCTCGCCGGTCAAAGTCGAAACATTCCTACGTGGTTGGAGGCAATGTTTCAATCCTTTATTCAACAAATCAACCTCGGTCGTTTCAAAATGGTCATCAGTTCTGTTTATGAGCCTGGGAAAAAATGAATGTGTGGTTTTTACCCGTGGTCGGGTTGAACTTCTATTAAATGCAAACTGCTCTAATTTCTTGGATTAAATTTCCCATTTTTTTTTTTTTTTGTTAATCTGTGTTTGACTTTAACGTTTATACCCTAGAAAAAACCGTCTAATTCAAATATATTCATCATAGAGGCTAGCAGCAAGTGTGTATGGTATAGCTTGCTATTAATTACGCTTTTTTTAAGTACAAAAATCCGACTTCCTCCCTTAAAACCCTCAAAGTGACAGACTGCAGTCTCTTACTGGCAAATGCAACCCGCTCGAACCTTAGCAAGAATTTGCTTATATTTGCATAATCGATAATTTAATCCACTTAAATCATCCAATCGTAATAAAACCGGTACCGTTGAAAAGGTAATGAATGAAACTATAATTTTTGTATTTAAGACTTTTTTGTATAACGTAAATCTACATACGTAATCACCGTTTCAAAATTTTAGTACGCAAAGCAGCTGTGATTCAGGCGTCAATTAACCCCGTATACTGTCAAGACTTTGTCTCATTTTCAGCTGTCTGCAACTCCTCACAGAAGTCATTTATGAAGAAGATCATAACAGCATTGAATTCAGCAGACGATTTTCTTTAAAGTGGTGTCTTCAAATCACATGTTACTTTGAAAACAGCTGTTCTACAGGATTGACGGTAAAAGCTTGTAATTGGTCATAGATTTGGCCAATATGCAAGTCTGTTTATAACCGATTCTTACAGTCTCATTCGATATATCCCTAAAATGTACAATATATGGATTTAAAAAGAAATCTTCACAGTTTCTATCTATGTCCAATTCAATACACTTAGATTTCATAGGTTGGTACCAATGAACTTCTAAAACTTAGAACTCTCACAACTCGGCCGTAGTAGTTTGACGTCAGTTATAACATTTGTTTTGTGTTATTTTATGGTTATTACAGTTTATAAAATAGTGTTATATTGTGTTTTAGTTATAAATAAATAAGTGTAAGTTTTTATTGAGTGAAATTAGGCTTACAACGTGTTCAAATAAAACGGTAAGTGAAGATATAAGATTTTAGGTTAATTGCTGATTTCATATTTTTGATTTTTCATTACAAAATGTAAAGTTATTTGAAACTGGGTAGAATGATATTCGATTCTACATTTCATTCTCGAATTTTATGTATAAAAAAAAAACATTGTTTGAAGTAAAAAATATATAGGCCAAGTCACTTTGAAATTAGTCATGATTTGCAGGTTATGTAGTAAAAACGTTCAAAGTGTTATTTTGAATTAAACAATTGTTAAATTGAAATATATTAGATTAGATTAGATTAGATTTATTAGCCTCATTTACGGCATACAAATTTCAGCAACGCTGAAGTATACATGTGAGTTGTCCTACACTTAGAATACATATACACATAATACTTTAATATTTTAATAAATAAAATAGTTTAAACAAGTTAGAACAATAAATATACAAGATATAAAAAATATATATATATATAATACATTATTACAGACAAATCAACAATGTTATATAGCCTCAAGGACTACTTGTCAAGTACTCTCTCACTGAGTAAAATGCCCGCTCAGTGAGGTATCTTTTTAATTTTTTTTCAAATTCACACTGGGAATCAATTTTTTTCAAATACTGGGGCAGTCCATTGTACAACTTCAAACCTGAGTAATACACCCCCCGTTCAAATACCTTCAGTCTATGAATAGGATATTGTAGTATTTGCTGACGGAAAGAATATCCATGCTGGTGCTGACTGACCCCACTCTTGTGGGATTTAAAATAGAGCAAAACGTTCAAAATATAAATACATGGCAGGGTTAAAAATTGGATTTTTTAAAATATATCTCTACACGAATCTCTATACTTCAAATTACAGATTATTCTTATTATCTTTTTTTGTAGACAAAAAATGTTTATGGACTCTACAGAATTACCCCAGATGGCTACGCCATATCTAAGTTGTGAGTAAACATAGGCATAATACACGGTCTTAATTGTGGCATAACTGCAAGTTTTTGAGATTGCACGAAGTGCGAAGCACGCAGAGTTAAGTTTATTTAAAAGAGAATGGATATGACATTTCCAGTTTAATTTCTCATCAATAATGATTCCCAAGAGTTTTGAGGAGTCAGTGCTTGTAATCATGGTTTATAAATAAGGCAAAACTATTTTATTTCTTACACATTTTGATCCAAAATGAATCATTTGTGTTTTACTTGGGTTTAATTTTAAACTATTAACTGAAAACCAATCCTCAGCCATTTTTAATGCCAATGTCAAGGATTTCTCTAAATCTTTAATGTTTTCTCCAGAAATTGTCAGAGTGGTATCATCAGCAAATAATACAACTTAGTTTCACCTACATTATATGGTAAATCATTTACATAGATCAAAAACAGTAAAGGTCCCAATATTGAGCCCTGGGGAACCCCTCGCCGATTAATTTGCCAAGATGAATTATAGGACTTACGAGAGTCTGTATATAATACTCTTTGCCTTCTGTTAACTAAGTAACTCTGAAACCAATCGTTTGCTACTCCACGTAAGCCATAATAACTTAATTTACTTAAAAGAATTACATGGTCAACACAGTCAAAAGCCTTAGACAGGTCACACATCACAGATGCAACATGACCTCTTTTGTCAATTGAACGTATTATAGACTCAACTAGTTCATAAATAGCAGATTCTGTAGAAAGCCCTTTTCTAAAACCAAATTGATGTTCTGTTAAGACTTTATGTTTATCAAAAAAATTTAGAATTCTAGTCATCATTAGTTTTTCAAATATTTTAGACACTACTGGTATAAGGGCTATAGGGCGGTAATTAGTAATGTCGGTCTTATCACCTTTTTTGAAGATAGGTTTGATATGGGTATACTTAAGTTTCTCTGGAAAAACACCTAGTTCAAATGACTTATTAATTAGAAAGGATAGTGGTTTTGCAATAATATGTGAAGATGTTTTTAATACTAAGGTAGGAATACCATCCCAACCTACAGCTTTAGTATTCTTTAATTTATTAATAACTTTATGAACTTCGTTGGGGGTGGTAGGACTAAGAAACAAAGAATTTGGAAAAGGATTGCTCTTCTTTTTCAGTGCATTAGTCATTCTATCTAGATTTACGTTAGGGTTAAGATTATTTGAAATCCCAACAAAATATTTATTGAAAATGTCAACAATTTCATCTGGGTTCTCAATAATGGAACCTCCACAGTTAAGCTTAGTATTATCATCACATAAGGCATTAATACCACCAGTTTCCCGTCGCACAACTTCCCAGACCGCTCCAGATTTATTTTTAGCCATTTCAATGTGTCTGTCATTCGCCATACATCTTGCAGCCTGAATGACTCTCCTCAATATTTTACAATATTTTTTATAAAAACTAGTAAGTGCAGGGCAGCCAAGGGTGCGCTGGGTCTCAAACAACATACGTTTTCTCTCACATGATACTTTAATACCTTGTGTTATCGAAGGAAGTCTCATAGATTTATGTCTAACCTTTACAAGTTTGGGTGGGAATGCTTCTTCAAATGATCTACTAAACTCCTCCATAAAGGTGTCAAAGTTTTTGTTTAGGTCAGACAGGGGAAAACCAATTTGTAATAATTTATTATTTTCTAGAATAGAATTAAAATACTTAATATTCTGTTTATTAAATAACCTTTTAGACCGAAAAATAGGATTAGTTATTTCTTTGTATTTGAACATCTTTATCTGAATTGAAAGTGCTTTGTGGTCGGACAGGCAAGGTACATACAATTCACATTTAACTGGTATGATATTTGTAAAGATATTATCAATACAAGTTGCAGAACCAGCCGCTACTCTAGTAGGGGTATCAAAATGAGGGAAAAGGTTATAGGATTTAAAAAGATAAAGGAGTTCGTCCTTTTCTCTACTATTATTT
>JAGFPH010025158.1:0-11007 GCA_018207615.1 Philaenus spumarius
GTTATAAGTTAGAAGAATGAAGTAGGAAGTAAGAAATAGCTTATAATCTAATGTCACCGATCGGAGCCAGGTGTTCGGCAAAGGCTGGTCGGTACGATCGGGTTGATAATTAGACTGGGTGGGGGAAAACGGTAAATACTGTTGGGTGTTTGATAAATAGCTTCTTATTTAACGATAAGTATGGTATTCAATCCTATTTGGTTAAATAATATTTAAATTTTATTTAATAGTAGAACAGATTAATCATTAATTGGGTTAATTATGTTATGTAGTTTTAATTGGGTTTCGCATAAGAGTTATTAATTTCTACACTGAATATACTAAATTGTGTTAATATCTACGATATTGTTGCGTGGATTGATTTCGGTATTGATTTGGTGGGTTATAATTATTGTTGTATTGTCGGTACTGTTGTGGTGTTCTCGGTGCTGTTGTTTGGTTTGGTGGGTGATTGAATGCTCGAAAAGATTGATAGTGATTTGGTTGGTTGTGAGTGTTAGGGGGTTGATGTGTGTTGCTATTGTTATTGTGCTGAGGATAAGTGCGTTCCAAGTGTGGTACTAGTTGTAACAATTCGTCAACGGTTGATGGCAAATCAACCGTTCCCAATCGAGCCATAGCTTGTGGGCACATGCCGGACAATATCAAGTGGACCTGGTCGAAAGGTGTAATTTCCGGTATTAATAAGCTGGACATATCACGCACGGTTGTTATGAAATCAGCTAAGGGTTCATTTATTCTCTGTTGTCTGTATACTAAATCAGATATAACTGTATGCTTAATGTGGGGTGGGAATAAGGCGGTGACAATTGTTTTACAAAACTGATCTATGGTGGCGTTGGAATTTATAGCTTTTTCTAAAAGTGAGGCTGGTAGGCCTGTTGTGATTGGTATAAGTTCTAAAAGGATTAATTTGTCAAAGTTGGGATATAGGTAAGCAGTACGTTTTATTTGGCATAACGCTCGTAGAGTCGCCTCAGAAGGGCGAGTATCGATTGTTTTTATTAATTTTATTATATTTAACGCTGATGAAGGGAGCGATACTGGCGATTTAGGTTTTACTAGGGTTGGTTGTTGTGCGATAGCATTTTGGTTATCTATATGTGTAGGTGTTGTTGGTAATGTCGGTTGGGAGTCATTAAAAAGATCGAGTTGTTCACGAATTAAACTGCGATTAAGTTCGAGAGTTACTTCTGGGGTTACTTGCCAAAAGGTTAGTAGTTGGTTAGCTTGGGCTGCTGTTAATTTGCTGATCCATTTGCGGTGTGGAGGTTTGATATTTAGAGGGAATGGGAAAGGTGTTGGAACGGTCAGATTCCAATTAATTTCATTGGCCATAGTTGTTTATTTGGGTTATAGACAAGTTTTATTAACTGTTGTGTTTTTTATATTATGTAGATAATTTTTATTGTAATGTAATATTGTTGGTTTAGGGCGAAAACTATTTATTGAAATAAATTTGTTTTGAACTATTGTTTTATATAAAGTATTTACTAAAATTATTTAAAAGTTTGGCTTTATTTGTAATATATAAAGATTTATTAAATATTGTAGGCTGTAATATTTATTTGATGAATTAGCTGCAATTCCGAGGGACGAAAATACCTAAAAACTATTAGCTGGAAAAAAAATTTTCTGAAAGCAATAAAGTACAAAAATAGACAATTATTTATCTGTAATCACCAGCTCAATCTGAAAATGGAAAGGCCTGGTAGGCTTGTAGGAATTGAATTAATTATGAAGGTATTAATTTGCAAAAGTAAAGCATATATAGCAGTATAATACCTGTAAACAACAGATTATAAACACACAAAACAATTTACCTGCGTTCGGTTACTTATATCGTAGCTCCAGATGTCCGGGACGTTTCAATACCTTGGCTAAATAATATGCTGTAAACAACCTATTTATGGGTAATAAGCTTAATAATAACTGTTGTAGCTTATTTATTGGTTAAATTGAACAATATTTAATGTGCATTTACTTTGGGTCAATTGTTAAGGTGTAACAAAATTATAATTTTATTTGGAATTATTTTTGTTTAAAAATTATTGAATATTATTTGAAACTATTTTTGTAATGTTATTAATATTGAGGCTGTAGAGTTATAATAATGTGATCATTGATTGAATTCATTGTACAAAATTATCTTATCTATAAGTAGAGAATTAGGTTTGAAGTATGGTTTAACTATTTCAAAATTGTTTAAGATTAATTAAATTAGTCAATGTTTTTTGAAAGTACTGTAATTTGCTGTAATGTTGTAATACAGTTTTGATTTAAATGTCAGTGTTACAATTCAGTTGAATTAGAAATAAGATTTAGATTTCTAAAAAGGGAAAATAGTTAGGCTATATGTGTTTGAGTATCTGAGTATAGGCCTAATGTGTCTATCACTGCGTTGTAATGAACAAGCTGTTATGTTTGTAGGTTATAGGCCAATGTGTAGTACAAGATATTGTATCACTGTTAACTACCAGGTGTAGGCCATATGTGGTCTGAAATGGCTGAAAGGTGTATATATTTTGAATAATTTATTTAAAATTACGTCACCTGTAATACTATCAAACAGTATTGACAAAATTATTGAAGTATTTGCAACACTATGCTATATTGAATACCATTTCAACATACATAATTGGCAGAACTATCCTATCAACGCAACATGAGTAGTTATCAGACAATATATTACAAGGACTGTATTATATTAGACTAGGCCTAAAAATTATTAACACCTATTTTATCTATGAAACACTGAAATATGCAAAGTAACTGGACAATATCGCTAACACTGTAAAATATATATTGTTTGGATGGCCAAACTAAGAAAGAGTACTATCAGCTGTCAGTTGTATGACACAAACATGGTAGGCTATAAATCTGTATCATTAATGTGTGTTTTATCCTAAAGTATTGTAACAGTAACAATATTTTCAATGAAAAAAGGATTACTATTTGAAAAATAGCAAGCAAATTATTATCCAGCACAATCACTGACAAAAGAGACACAAAATTGGGTTGTTGTTGAGCTGAGTTATTTGTTATAGGCCTACTGTGAATTAATTATTTTGGTAGAAATGTTTATAAAAGGCCAGGTTACACATTCACTATATGAACTTGGTGATTTGACAGACTAAATGTTGTAAATAACACTATATATGTGGGAAAATTATGTGTGATATGGTGCAACTATTGTATGCAGACTGGTGCAGGCTAGGCCTAAATGTATTATGTTTATAAATTTTGCAATGAAATTATATAGATTGGTATGTTTATAGTTTATTGGTTAGGGTGTTGTTATGTAACAAAACACAAAGTACGTTTTACCAAAGGTAATCTTAAATTGGTTAGGCCTATTAAACAATATTCAGTGTCCCTTGATGTTTATGTGTACATCAAACTTTCTTTGAGAGGTTAGGTCATTTAAAGTTCTTTTTGGTAGACTCTCAGTTCAGTAATTTGACTTCCAAATATGAATAAAATAAGGCATGCTTATTATAATATAACAATAATAATTCATGTACTCACCAATAAAGCAGGAATCATAAACAAAAGAAACACTATACCAACCTAATGACTCACACTAAATGGGACTAGGTGTAGAAATTAATATAAGGCAAAATTTAACGGCAAACGTGTATAATTAATATCATAATATTCGTTGATAAAATTTATTATTAAAAAGATTAGTTCGGTTAGTTATACAGTAAAAGATTAATTACAAAAATTTAGTATGGTGACTAGCTTGCAAAAAATAAGAAACGTGGTTTTTACCGGCGGAAGTGATGACGTATTTGGTAATAGGCAAAGTCGGACATGAATAAAGTTGCTTATTAGAGTTAATATCGATGGAAATTGATACATAAAAATTAATTATTCCGGGATGTAACCTCGCTTCTGTTACCACTTAATCCGGGACGTAATCTCGCTTCTGCTACCATTTACTGTACCAGTTATCCCTTTTGATCTTATTGGGAATCACTAGTCAGCGTGTATTTGCACCGAGTTAGTAAATTTTTGGAAGACGTGACTGGAACTGTCGATGCAAATGGACGATAGCCGCATACCCAGAGCAAATTTATTAATCATCAACCCTAATTTCACCGATTGCCTTCAGCCGTACCCTGCAAATCCGACTCTCCCAGCTTTTAACAAGCGCTTAATTAATTAATATAAATCTAAACTATTACACCTTAACTTTAACTAAATCACTAGTCACCATTTGTACACGATAGGCTTCTAACCGAACCGAACTTATTACCGCTCAATATTCATTACGAGTGCGCGATTGGTTATAATCTCACGTTACGCGATTACCGATTATAATATAAACTTAATTAGATTTGCTTATGGCATAATATCGAAACATTACAGTGAGTGTAGAACTTCGTCACCGACGGACGTTGCACCTGCAGCTTGCGTCTAGTTGATAGGTCGGCGCTTGGCACTACACTGGCTTCTAACTCAATGTCAAGTTGCAAGGTCAGTTCTGACGCGCATGCGAGCAACTAGTCCAGCTGTCTGGTACATTTAGGTAACGGAGTTCGGTAACTCGTTACAGCTCCCCCCTTGCGAGAAAAAGAAAAAAAAAAAAAAAAAAAAAAATTTATTAATTTTAGGTGAGGTATTGGGGGTTTGAGGATGGTAGGTTATGGCAGATTTAATAAACAATTGAATTATCTGCAAATATAAAAAAAAGAGACGCCCTAATCGCGACCAGACTATAATTTGAGGATATTATATTGATTCTACTGGTTTTTAAACTAGGGAGGCATAACGAATGCTGTATTCTCCCTGGCACTTGCTTTTTTGATGTTTTACGGTACGTTGATAATTTGATTATGATAAGGTGTGGATTCTTATATTATGGTTAAGGTTTTGGTGTTTGGTAAATAGTTTAGGTTAATTCTATTATTTTCGTGGTGATGATAAATTTTGATATGGCACATGCCTTTGATTTATATATCCCTTTTTTATAAGTTATCTTATATTTATTGATTTATATTTGTTCTTTTTTTTTTTTTTTTTTTTTTTTTTTTTTTTTTTTTTTTTTTTTTTTGTTCGGGATGTACAATTAAAAAGTTATTAAGCTAAAGGGTGATGGAATAGCTTGAGGTTATAGGGTGAATTTGGTGGTTTTTACATGTAATACTAATAACTAATTTTGGTTGGTACTTAACTTATATTTTTAATCTATGGTTTTTTAGGTGGGAGTATTATTGAGGATTAAGTGGCATGGTTGAAGGATGGATTGAAATGTTCTGAGATATTATTATATTTTGGTGTAGGAAAAATTTGAAAGGAGTAATATTATTTAGGAGAAATTGGTTATAGTTGAATTTATGAAGGGATTAATGTAGAATTAGGATTTAGTAATAAAAAGGATAATTTAGGATGGGTGTAAATTCGTTTGTTGACTATTGCGTAGGAAGAAAAGTTGTAGATATATATGCTCAATAACCAGCAAGAAAGAATGATGATGTTGCAGTTGCTATCGAAATTTAATACTTTTTATGGGTTTTTTTGTAGTTTTTTTTTTTTTTTTTTTTGTAGTTTTTGTAGGTTTTGTAGGTTCGTTTTTGACTCTATTGGTTGTTGATTTTCCGCTGGGCTTATTTACTTTGAGTCATATATGTGGCAGTTCTTGAAGATTTATTTCTGTTGGTGATGATCCTTACGAATTTTGGTTTAGGTAAGGTATTGTGATAGTTTGGTAATTTAGTTTGAGGTTTTGAGGTTGGTTGATTTATGGACTATTTGGTGTTTGGTTTGTTTTAGGTTTATTTGTTAGGTGAGGTTATTTTTAGAGTAAAGGTTAGGTACTGGTGTAAATTAGGTATTTAGGTGTATAGGTTTTGATTTATTGTAGGTAATCTATTTTACTTATGAACTAAAATTTTCTCTTAAAACTATTGAATTTACTAAAGCTATCTTAAAATTAAATTACCAAAATTGGTCATCACCAATGACGCGACATGATTGAGATAAATTGAAGTTATATATTGTTAGGTTTGTTGGGTAAAGGATGGTTATAAGGTTATTGGGTTTTCGCGTTATATAATAAAAGCAAGTGCGGTGATTAGTACAGAAGAAAAATATAAAATTGGGTGTATACGCTAAAGTTAATTGATTTATAAGAAAGATGACCAAAAAATTTTACAAACATTAAGACACAAACAAGAAAAAACACAAAAACCAATATATGGTTTAATTACTATTTAGGGCACAGTTTCGGCTGGTAGGCTGAAACTGGCGAAACGACAACCATTAATAAACACAAAAATGTTTATCATGAGACACAAGAAAAATATCAATATACACATGGAATGGATAGAATATAGGAATTGGGATTAAAATGTACAAGTCGAGGCACGAAATTAAATATATTACCTTTGGCCTGCGCAAGATTAATTGAAAAGAATTGTTGTTTCCTTGAATATGGCATTTTTTGTAAACTTACGTCGTGTTATTCGTTGCTTACGTGGAGTTCGACGCGTCGTCCTGGATTGGATTATCTCGCATCGATTGATTCGCACGGTACGTTGTAGAGCACGACGTAATTAAGGGGTGGGTACGATTTATTTCGAAATTAACTTAAATCCTATGACGAGTTCTTAAATACTAAATCCGTACATGTATATAGATGTATATATAAAACTAACTTATAAACTAAGACAGACCAGAGTGGTAGATAGATAGTAAAGAGAGAGTAGATAGTATAACAAAATGTTGTATGTTCTGATGTGGGTGGATAGATGATTTGGGATAAAAAAAAAATTGATGTAAATATTGTTGTTGACTCTAAGTTAAGGAAGGTTTTGAAAGGATGCAAATATAAAGATTCTCTGGTAGTTGGCCTACTACTTTTTCCAAAAGCCATCATCATTTCCAAATATCTCCGATGTAAAGCTCATAACAACTATTTGAGAATAAAAAAAAAATGATGCAATGAAGTTAATATTATATCCAATGAACAAAATTAAAAATAATAGTCTAAGAAAAGGAGCTGGTTACACACGGCGATACATATAAAAACGACTGGACGTTTGGTGAGACCTTATAAATGTAATGGGAAAAAAAATTTTTTTTTTTGATGGATCTGAAAAAAGGCTCTAATCATCGAGTAGTTGTTACGTCATGTTTGGTAGAGGTAAGCCCTCGTAAGAGATTACCCAAGCCATACCTAATCGACCGAACGAAACCATCGATAGATTAGAGGTGTGTGCTATTGTTATAAGCAGACTTGGGATTAACGATTAAAAAAATTAACGATTAAAATTAATCGTTAAAAATATGGGTAACTTTTAACTTAATCGTTACTTTTAAAACTGATTAACTTTTAACTCTTAATCGTTAAAATATTGGTTAACGATTAAAACTAACTTTAGTTAATTTTGCGGACGCCCGGAAAGATTCGTCACAATGGAAATGCCGGCAAGGTGGGTGGGCCTGGCGAGACAACATTCAATATTCCTTAGTTTAGGTTATTTATTGCTTATTGGCCGACCGGAAGGGATGGGGTGTCTCTAAAGAAAGATAGAACTAACGGTAAAGATTACCTAAAGGTAACATAAACAAACAAAACAACTCCGTCAACACGCCCATCAGCGTCATTCAATTAGCCCTCGGGTATACCCTTGGCATTACAGTTGGATAGTTTTGTTAATTTTGTATAAGTTTTTTTAGTTGTTTTGCCCTGTTATAGTGATTCACAGTTTAGATTTTATTTAGTGAGTTAGTGATTTTTAAAAGTGAGTTAGGTCTAGTGAAGAAGTATTTAAATTTTTTACTTTTTTATTTTAATTTTATTGTGTCTTTATTGTGGCCAGGCATTTCAAACTTTTATGAACAAATAACAAGGGAGGGAAATAGTTTTAACATTTAAATGCGTATTGTGTTTACCAAAATTAAAAACAATAAAGGCTTCAGCAACTTCTGCCTCCAATTTAAGAACCAATTAAAGGTAAGTTGTGCTTTAGCCATTTTAGGTTATTGTCTATCGAATTTTTGTCGTCTATTATTGAGATTTGTATTTTATTATAGGGCATACATTCAAGGGCGTTTGCATATATTATAGGGCGTTTCTAGTTTCTACCTGCCAACTATTACGGTTTATCCGTAAGATTTACGGAATCCGTTGATGTTTTACGGTCTTACGGATACCGTACTCGTTATTTTCAGCGGTTATTTTTGTTAAAAGAATATTTAATTTATTTTACATAAAAAACAAATGTTCTTTATGTTATTTATTAAATTTACTCAATTTGAGTTACTATCGACATTATTAAAACTTTTTATTTGGTTTACAACGTCTTTTGCATATTAGACGCACGGAATCTGTGAGAACGTGAGAGTGGGAAGTGATTCGAAAAAAACATCCCTTTTTATAATGCGCATGCGTTAAGAGCAGTGATGTATCATAGATACGCAGTAAGCATAATAAGACATTATTTGGTCAAGACCGTATCCATTCTGCAGAGACGTCTTGATTCTAAGTTTTGCTTTGGCGTAATTATTTTAGTATAATAATTCTATTTATTTTAGTTCGGGTAAAACCTTTTCAACATTTTTGGGATTAAAAGTTATCCCTGATTTATTTTATTTATTTTTTGTGGGAGTCCCGACGAAGTGCCTTTGTTTGACTTGTTATTCATTCCCGCAAATAGCGACATTTAATTTCCACTTTATCCGAATTTTACAAGTGTCATTTAAATAACCTTTTCGCGGACCTAGCGGTTGTAATTAAAATTTAAATTTAATTTTAACGCCGGTATTTGATAGAAACAAGAACAAATTATTGTTCTCGGGAGTATAGGGTTTTTCGCGGACATACGCTAAATAAATACGCTATATTAAATTGCGTTTTATGAAATTAGAGCTAATAATATTCGGACTTCGTATTCTTTTTTTCTGACATTTGTCATTGTATGCTATTTAAAATAATATTTCAATAATTTTTTTTATAAATTGTATTCGGGCATCGACTTTTTCGCGGACATAAGCTGTTGTATATTAGTAAATTGCGTTTTATACCGGCGTTTTATAAAATTAGCGTTAATAATATTCGTACATTCGTCATTGTAATAGTATTTCAACAATGATAGTTCATAAAATTGGCACACATTTTATTCGGGCATCGATTTTTCGGGGACATACACTGTTTTATATTAAATTGCGTTTTAATACCGTCGTTTTATAAAATTAAGCTCTAATAATATAAGGACATCGTATTCTTTTGTTGACTTTCGTCATTGTATTTTAAATAATATTTCAACAACGATAGTTCATAAAATTGGCACAAATTGTATTCGGGCATCTGTTTCAATCCTTTGTGGCTAATTCTTAAAGCTATCTAACTTTTTAAGTTTATTTATTTAGGACATTGCCACTTTAGAAATTAACAATGTCATTGGTCCAGCAGCATGTCGAAATGATTCAATATTCATAGACATAGACTAAACAGCTTTCTTTTTATCCAATTGTAAAAATAATCATAATAGGCCTATGTAGCCTAGATATTTTTGGCTCACACAAATAGTTTTTAGCAAACAAATTATATATTTTAATAAATATGCATATAAAGTTAACTGACATTTTTAATACTCCCATAATAAACATTCCCATATTATTTATAATTTCTTACAACAAAACAAGGATATTAACTGCTGCATGACCATTCAAAAAATAGCAATAGGCTATTCTATTTTGGATCTTAAAACTTCGTTTCATTCAGTTTATACTTTTTGTAGCCTTTAACTTTTAAATATAAGATTTTTACAGTAAACTAACAACAAATTAATGTTCCACCGTAGAAATTTAACCAAAGTAGCAAGAAGTCCTAAGTTCTTAGTTGACATTATTTCTTAAAATTGAACTTTTATAGGGGCCTACTACTCACAAAAATTATATCGCCTATATGTGGCTTTATTTACTTTCTATATTCAATTGTAGAATAATAATGTCTACTAATAATGTTCATGAATAGGGATCTGGTTATGAAATGTGTAATTAATTTACTAGCCTATTTAAAATGATATTGCTGCCAACCATTGACAACCCAAGAACATTTTTTTGTACATAGAGGAAAGATGGTTTGTGTAGTTAGTTATGGGTTATTTGAAAAATGTTTCTTTTTTGTCTGTATTAAGTTCTTTCAGATGGGTTTTTTAAAATAGTATAGTGTGTATATATTTGAAAATAATATTTTATTCATATTCATTTATTTGAAAAGCAGCTAGAATAATATTAAGTTTGTATACATTTTACTCTAGCCTTTGTGTATCACTCTAAAACTTTTAAAAATTTGTATTAATGCATGTTTTTAAAAAGGTTAGTTGAATTGACATAATTATTGCCGAAAGAGTTATTACATTAAATGAAATTACTACTTCTTAAGTGATCCTAATTTTTAGTTGAGCCATTTTAATACTAACTGTCTGAATTAATCTGATATTAGGTTATAATGGCTATATACAGGATTGTGTCTTAAAAAAGGGTCAAAATTACTTGCGCGTAGTTTTTACTGATTCTGATTTTTCAAAGTTGGCAGGTATACGTTTGCAAGAATATTTTCAAAAATTCGCCAAATATAGTAAATTATATACCAATTTGAAAGTGTTCCATAGCTTTTTTGTACAGAAAGGTTCAAAGAATTCATATATGCAAGTAAAAAATTGATAGATGTAAATTTTACAAAGTTATTAGCTCAAGAAACAAAAAATTTTTAGTAATGAAAGGAAAAGGTTCAACTTTAGACCTAGGCCTACATAAAAGTAGTAAACATTTTTTGTATTTTTTTCAAAACGTACAGAAGTTTTGTATAATTTAGTTCTAAAAGGAACTGTATAAAAAATATTTATCAATTTCAAATTTCTTATTTTGAAAACGCCAGTTTTTATGTTCCTACTACAAGACTGCTAACAAAACTAAGATTAGTTTGAATAGTAATTTAAATTTAGGAATATATCCTTTGCCCAAAAATGAAATATTATTATAAGAAAGTGTAGA
>JAGFPH010025160.1:0-11007 GCA_018207615.1 Philaenus spumarius
AATCCTTTAAACTGTATTTTTATTACAGGTAAGCCTAATGTTGTATATACCCTTTATTTAGTTGTTTAATGTTATAGGCCTAACCTCAAAACTCAATAATCCAATATTTATTATTGAAATCATAGCCCTGCTTATAATCGAGCTTTAGCTCGGTCTCCTGGTACTTATATCTAATAAGAGAGTTGATATTGTTGATAATTGTTTTTCCTTTTACTATTTAGTAAAGGGTTCTACCCCTTCTCGCTTCGCTCACCAACCCCGAAAGCGACTCATGACTTCGCCGTTCGCTCCCAAATAGCACTCGAGTAGAAGCAAATGCAAACATAATATTGTATACTCTGATATTAAGGTTATGGGGGTAGTGATGACCTAATTCTGTTGTACGTGCAGTATGACCAACGTTTTTGCGAAAATAACAGGCATATTTGTATATATTATAGAAATTAAAACAAATAATTTAAACGCACATTATAAATATTATTATTGAACTCCCAAAATCAATATCTGTACCAAAAAGTATAATTGCTTTATCAAGTGTTGTTTTTTCATCATCGCGTGAGGATCATGAGTATATTTTACTTCTAGAATTTAAAAACACAAAGTAAAAAAATCTCGACAAATGAACAACAGCTCTAACTATTAATAAAAATAAAACTCTTTTAGATCTTAAAATTAGTGAAACTTAAAACCTACGAATGACTATAGACTTTGGAAATAAAACTGTGAAACATAACAACAACAATAAATAATATATTGTACATAATATACAGACTGTTCATAAAGATCCATTAACCCCATTTATTATTTTTATTACTGAAAATAAGTTAACAAAACTTTGTATACATCTTGTCTTGGGAGATATATCTGACCCTCTATGATTTTAGGGGGCTTGAGGGGTTAACAATTTCAAATGTAAAGGTAGTTCATGTATACACCATTGAAAAGCTTATTAAAAATGAATCAGATTGGCGCAAACTAGAACTTAATATCTCGTTTCAAAGTAATGGACATGACCTTCCTTCACATTTGCAATTTTGTTAACCCCCCCCTCAAGCCCGACATAATCATAGAGGTTCAGATATGTTAAAACATTTGTGCTGTTATGCAACACAAGATGTATACAAAGTTGTGTTAACTTATTTTCAGTAACAAAAATAATAAGGTGTGTTAAAGGGACTTTATCAATACTCGTGTGCATATTATGTTCTTACTGAATGTATATTGAAACTCACTTTATCCTACACAACTATATTTTCAGATTTTCCTCGGTTTTTGCGCCACTTTCTGCAGTGTTGACTCAGCAGACCAGAAACCTGCTACGCCAGTTGTTTCAGCCCCAGCTGAAAGCTCTGCACAAAAGCCAGACCTCAAAGCCAGCAGTTCGTACGGTTTGGGTTACGGTATCCCTACACCAGTCGTTGGATACGGTCACGGATACGGAGGGTACGGTGGATATGGATATCCAATAGCAGCGTATGGTGGTCATTATGGATCTGGATATGGCGGTGTTGGAAAATATGGCGGCTATGGATATGGTAAGTTGACAATTTGTTGTGCATTGAGATGTATCCTCACTGGGAAACATAGGAACAAGTTAGCTGAATGTTATGTTAGAACAATGTTTGGGGTTTTGTCAGTACTGAAGAAATCAAAGGCGTTTTAATTTAGTCGTATATTTTGCATTAACCACTTGTTACAAATATAATTTCATTTAAGTTCAGATAAAAAATGTGTAATTATAAGTTAAGCATTATGGCAAAAATGTTTTCGTTTTTAATGTTTGGTTCTAAAACCATAGAGGCTTCTATTATGTTAAAACTTAACCTAAAAATAATGGAGAACAGCGAAGAACGCAGGACTGTGTAACCTGTGATTTCTATTACAGTTTGTATTTTATATTTTGTTAGTTACTCGTGTTTTGACTGCTAAGCTCTAGGCTTCTATTTCTGGATTCTGCATTATTTAATTTTCAAATTTTGAAATAGGCTGAGGTTTAAAATATTTTTTTCTATACGTCCTCCAATAGTAAAGACCTCAGTTTAGAGATTCAGAGGCTGGAATTCATAGTCGTTTCTTAAGGTAGCCTTAAAGCTCCCTCATGTAAGAAAACCGTAAGGTCGAATCATACCTTAAAGAGGCCTTACAAATAGTTTTCAATTCATAGACGTTTATTTAAGGTGGCCTTAGGTGAGGCTATATTTAAGGAGACTAAAAGAGTAGAAGACACCTGTACCAATTATACAAAAGTAAATACCTCTAGAACGAATATTTCATTAACTATAAATAAAGCTATCCTTGTGTAATTTTACTTGTTAAAGCATTTAAAATGCAATTATTTAGTTTATTTATGAACTTAAACAGAAATCGTTCATAACAATCATGGTTTTTTACTTTAATATTGTTGGCACTTACGTCCAACAGTTGGCACAAGTTAGCAACTACAAAATCAGCTGATAAATTAACTGGCGAATTTATACAAACTGTTTTATGTTGGGATATAAGCCTAAAATGGTCTCACTCCCTCTCATCTAAACAAACTAACGATTAGATCAATTTTATTGTGAAATTGGTAGCCTACAAGTCTAGTTTATGCATAGCTCAGTATTTACTTTTAGCTATTGCAATATTTAGTTAATCAATGACACCGATAAACTAATAAAATAGCCTTTATTGATTTTAAATTTACTCTGATTGTCACTCCAGCTGAATAGTTTTGCAGTCAGTGTACGTTTTGAGGTTATGTGCATAGCCTACTGATCGCTTTAATTATTTTCATTAATCAGATATCATTATTAAAACTGTATGATTAAAATAAAATATGTATTGTCACATTTATTTGAACCGCTAGGCCTATCCAAAACAAACTCACTCTATTAAATTGTTTTACCGTATCAATTAATTTTGTTCAGTAGCCTACGGCAATACTACTTACTAGACTATAAAAAATATGCAACAGACTAGTTAGTTGTTTTCCTAAATATTTCTCATGGCATAAAAACACAATTCTATCAATATTGTATGAATATGGGATATTGGTAATCGTCTATTATTAAAATTTATCTGGTAGGCCTACCAATGGGGCAATAACATTTTTTACTACATCGGCATCCTTTGAAAATCGGTATCTCATTTCAAATTGCCGTTTAAATATTTTTCGTATGGATTATCATAATCTCGAATATACCGTGTAGGGATCCTTCCATAATAACATGCAAAATCAATAAATTCAAAAAAATTCATAATTAGCGATTTTTTGTGTCATTAGAATCACTTATAAACTCGCTAAACCCCAAAGGTACGTTGGTAGCTACCTTGAGAAAATTACGAATTCGAAGGTACCTTTAGGCCTGCTGAAAAGGACCGACTCTGCATTGCAAATAAACCTAAGGCAGCCTTTAGGTAACTTTAAAGAAGGTATTAAGGATGACTTAAAATCTATACTTAAGGTTGGACTCTGCATTCAAAAATCATATCTTAAGGTCTCCTAAACTCTTCCTTTCCTTAAGGCTATCTTAAGAAACGACTATGAATACCAACCTCAGAGTAAACAGCTGACTACTAAACCAACAAATATATCAAGTGAGCTGTGTATTTTAAATAAAAACAAACAAAATGGTCTACTTGTTTATAGGCTTATATATATATATCCGTGTTTCCCACAACTTTGAAGACGTACATTTATATTAATATCAAATACACAGGCATTAAGTGGACCTCGTAATTTTACTTTCAAGTTCAAATTATTTATGAGTATTTTTCTTGTGTATTACCAACACGTGGCATATCAATATGGCCGTTGTTTTCCAATTGGGGGTATTTGTTACTATTTACTTTCTCCACCCTAGGCCTATACCTAGTATATGGAGAAAGTATTGTTTTCGTAAAAATGTTCGAATTTGAATTTTCAGTTGAATTATCTGTTTTGGTGCTCCCAGAACACCAAAAAATTGTTTAGTGCAATTATCTGTGTTGGTGCTCCCTGAACCCAAAAATATTTTTAGTGGAATTTTTTGTTTTGGTGCTCCCTGAACCCAAAAAAGTGTTTTTAGAGTGGTGTCTGTCTGTCAGTCTGTCTGTATGTATACACGACCAGAGAGGACACTATTGGTCCGATTTTCATGAAATTTGGTATGTAGGTACTAAACCCTAATATCTCCAGGCGTTTTTTTCATTTTTTGGAATTTCTAATTTTTAAGGGTAATTTACCACTGAAAACCCATAAAAAACGACAAAAATGCAAATTTTGCACAAAAACGGCTGTAACGATTTTGATCAAATTTTCAGTATTTATAGTGCTTAAGATGCCAAACAAAATGACACCACCCGCTTTTATCAAAACTTCGGCGTTTTATAATTATGGGGAAATGTTTAAAAAATAAACAAGTTTGTGTTGTCAATCTAGCATCGCGGCAGCGGCCGCACGGGGTAGCACCGCGGTAGCGAGCACGGAAAGTAATTCAAAGTTCGCGCGATCGATTCCCTCCTGGGACAATAATTTTTTTATACGATTGACGTAGGTAGAATATTATTTTTTTGTTTTGTTCTAAAAAGTAGTAAATAAAATGATTAAAAACAATATTATTTTGACTACAGTAAGTTGGGAGAAAGTTTGTAGTTAACTGATACCGTTTATTTTTTAAACATATCACTCGACTGAAAGATTAAAAAAGAAAATATATTGAAAATCATGTTTAGTTGTATTTAAAATGTCCAAGCTAAATTAGGCCTATACCAATCGCAGCAGAATAAACTAAATTTGCACTGTACACGAATGGATTGGGTTTTACAAAAATGATCGTTTATTCTATTTAATTCTACGTTTGAGTTTACTAAACGCAACTCTGTGCGATATTTTACCCCATAATCAGTCGGCGAAGCAAAATACAGAGTCCCAAAACGTTACAAAAAATCTACAATGAGAATCAAAGGTGTAAGTTGGAAATTACGGTGGTGAGGCTGCGCTTCAAGCCACGTTGAACATTGGTTTTTGCTGCTGGTTTCCCGTAAAATGTCTGTATTACGGCAGTAGGGTTTCCGCCCCTGCTCGCCTCACTCACCAACCGTACGGTGATCCATGGGGAATCCAATACAAACAAATTATTGTATACACTGATATGTTTACGGAAATGACGATCTAACAGTGACCTACACGTAGCTAATGTAAGACAGGGATCAAAATAGAAATGCGACCATCCCAATAATACGAATTGCTGCTTACGTTGTAATTTCAACATTAATATTTAAATAATCAACATTACAATCAAATTTCGATGCTACCAACTAAAGAAAATATTATAATATATAACACCAGATGTTTGACTTAGAATACAGTAAGCCTTTTGTTTGCTTTACTAAATCTAATAAAATTGTTAGTTGTGAAGAATAATTACACTATTCTAAATTTGCCAAATTGGTTGAAAATAAACGTGTTTTTGGTTAATTGTAGGCCTAACCTAAAATTATTTAAAAATTGTATCCAAATCAGTTGCTTTATTTATAATATGTAACAACAGATGTGTGAATTGAACTATAATTGAGTAAGCATTTTTCGTTGATTTCTGTTTCTGTTTGCTTTTAGTTTGTTATTCTAACGTAACAAAGCTGTTCTTTATGAAGTGTAATAAACTGATTATAAATTTGCTAAGTTAGTTGCTAAGATTTGCTATTTCTTCGGACACATTTCACAATATGCGCAATGAATTCTGGATTTGTGTGTTTTTAAAATTTTATTTTTAGGTTTACTTAACATTTTACGAAGATTATTCTCAGCTGACAAAGCTTCTTTTAAATTTGTATATTTTGTAAAACTAAAAGAGCCATGAAGATACACATTAAAGAAAACTTGTCCCATTTAAAATGTAATACAATGCAGATAAATCTGCTTTGCTAAGCATAATTTTATTAATTATAATTTAGGATCTATGAAAAATTCCACATTAAAGTAAAATAATAACTAAATCACGCAGCTGATCCACTGACGTGGGTTGAGCGAATTTAAAAAATTAAGTTATAGAGGCTATATTATGTTTTTTTACGTTTTGATAGATTTTTTCGAAACCAGAAGGGCTAACAGATCGTGAAAAAAACTGAATGTGAGATATTATCTGTGTTTTTCGTGATGCCCCTGTAGCACAGAAATAAGGGGAACGCTCAAGTCGTTTTCAATTAAAAAAAATCACTGTATGACTCGTTTACTCAAAATCCTAGCCTCCGTCTGGACTAACAGAGGGTATCTACGAGGCTGAGCCGTGCACACAGACATGACGAAGCCTCAACAGTTTCGTTGAAATACATCATTAGCTATTGAATAAAATGTTGGAACTTGCATAAAAATTTTGTAAATAATAGTAGTTAAGTGTATTTTAAAATATTAGATTTAGCGAATTCAATTGATTGATTTATTTATTGAAATTGTATAGGTTTTGCAGCCCCTCACTATCCCAGCTATGGTGGTTACGGTTATGGTGGATTCGCAGCGCCTGTTGGTATCGGCTACAAGAGCTATGGATATGGAGGGTATGGCGGATATGGAGGTCACGGAATATACTCTGGATACCCTTATTATGGATGAGCATCGATAAGTCAAACTAGAAACTAATAGTTGCGACATGATTGAATTTAAATTGTACATAAAGTTTAAAATTGTATAACATTGTAATAAAAAATAACTTTAACACAATCAATTTATTATTACTGGTTGCGTTGCCCGTTGTGCTTGTCATAAACCACTCGAATAGGCCTATAGACTTAAAGTTAATGTCATTTTTAATACTCTTCGTTGCTAAGGATGTTACTAAGGATTTGACTGAAATATTAAAGACTTATACTATATGCTTAATGGCAAACATCATTAGTTGTCAGTACCCTAACTGAAACAATATGAGAAATATTAAATGACAATTTTAAAATTTGTAATATACATGCGTGCTTGACACACTAAACTTTAATATTATACTATTTGAATAATTGGTGTACCTCAAATAGCATTTTTGGTTTTATAATACAAGTAAAATAGTTTACCAATATTAATATTAATTATATTTCATAAAGAAAAGTTGTAAACTATTTAAATTTTATCGGAATGATACGTAATGATTTACATTCACACTTTTTCTATCAATTCCCCTGATTGTTCAAGTTTTGTTTGATTTTAATTATATAATAAGTAACTTTACTTATATAACAATTTATACACCATACAAAGTTTCTATTCTAAATCAATCTAAATCCACTAAAACTTCTCACATTATTTACTTACAAGTTTTATTAACCGGTAATCCTAATTAAACCACGAGTTTTTATAGTAAACGTCGACTCAAAGTATGTCCTTACATTATAACTTCTAATTCCAGTTAATTTTTTTTGTGTAACTTTAAAATATTCGTTAAATACTATTTTAGCCGAGTTATGGAAAAATGTTATAAAATTCGGTTTATTTACTTTGTGTACTCTGTTGTTTTAAGTTAGTTGTTCTAGTTCACAATTACCAGGTATCTTCTAAAACAAATTTATGACATTTCAAAATGTAAAATATAAGCAATTGCTGATACAAAGAAAATATTCAATCATGTTTTGATTTGTTTAGTAGGCCTACAATTGTACAACTTAGTTTAACTTTTCTATGAGAGTTTTCATTTAAACTTCCCTACATTGTAATTTTATTAATTCTCGACCATTGAGTAAGCTTTATATTTTTGTTTTATATCTAAATAAAATTGTCCTTATATTTTTAATAAGATTATGTGCTTAATGGATAATGTTTTGCATATAATCTCGTTGCACATGCATTGGTTAGTCATATTAGATGATATAATTTTCAATTAATAAAATCAATATTTTGCTAAATTCTTTCTTACTGCAGTTTTACATAGTGGTATGAAGGTACCTTGACAATTTTAAAGCTCTAGCTATCATAGTTTTGGCTGTACGTTGATTATGGATCAGTCAATCAGTCAGGGCTTCTTTTTTTATATAGCCTATATCGCACACATTAAAAAGGAAAGTTTTGTGTGCTTTACATAAAAAAATAATTTTAAGAAGAGATATTTAGGTTACAGTCAAGTGGTATTATAATGATTATATTTGGAACAGAATACAATTCTTAATGTAAATGTGTTACATATTTTTGATTCACATTAGGTATTTATAACTTAGCGTCTAAATTATGTGTAATGTAATATGTAAGTAATATAATAACATCATTAATACACTTAGTCAAATTTACTTATTTAAATTTAGCTGAGAAGATACTCAAAATGCCTTAGTAATACTGTAATTCAGTATAGAAACTTGATTGTCAATCTGTATAAACGACAGAATCTTGGAAATGCATTTTACAGCGTTATACGTTGTGATTCTGAACTATGTTCTGGCAATGTTTCGGCAGCTCATTGTTTAGATGAAAATAAGAAAAAGTTCATATAAACATACCCCCAAAAATGCTTCGCTTTCCAGATATCCGCCATTTTGTTTTTTGTACAAAATAATTCGTATCTAGAGAAATGTTTGACTGATTGAGTTCAAACTTAACATGAAATTAATTCAACCTAACAATGATCTATTTCCAGAAAAATAAGCGATTATATCTAATCATGCGTTTGAAAATGGCGGCTGTTTGAATTGTTCAAACATAAATTACTCAAAAACAGTACATTTTAACAAAAGATGTAAAGACACCTTTTTTGTAGCCCGGCCCTTTTGATTCCCTACAGGACGGTCTCACAGTCAAAACAATCGGATGGTCACACTGTCAAAACATTCGGATGAAGGATAATAGCTAAGTTAAAGACAATAACAGCATATGTACATACAATATTGTTGTTTTATATATTCTTCGCCCTACTGGAGAACTTTAAATTATAATATAATTTAAAGTACTTACGTCTCTGTTCTCCGTCTATGTTGCTTTTTCTTTACTCGACGGCCGTTTCGGCATTTTATTCGGCCATGGTCACGTGTGTAGTATCCGTAGAATTGTAGGCTACTTCGTCATAAAATTATACGAGACAATTAGTAGTTTAAATTATTTTAATATTGTTGTGTTTACTGTGTTGGTATAGGATGTCGGGTTGAACAAACCAATTTTATTACTCATAACTATTATCCTTGTTTTGACAGTGAGATCAACCGATAGAGAATCGGTAGGGCTACACAAAAGGTGTCTTGACATTTTTTGTTAAAACTTACGGTTTTTGAGTAATTTAGGTTGAAGCAGCCGTCATTTTGAAACGCATGATTGGATATAATCGCTTATTTTTCTTGAGATAAATCATTATTAGGTTAAACTATATGTCAAGTTTAAACTGAATCAGTCAAAATTTCTCTAGATATGAATTATTTTGAAAAAATTGCGGATATCTGGAAAACGAAGCAATTTCGAGCCTATGTTTATATGATTTTTTCCCTTATTTTAGCTATAGAATAAGCTACCGAGGATTATAGCTGTTCTGAATCACCAAGTGTAAATTATTCAACATAGCCTTATACTTTTGGATACCTATGTTCAATAGTGTTTGTATAGGGGTGTTACGAAATGAAATGAGTTGTTAGGTAGTTTTGTTGGACAGCAACAATGTTGATAAATGTTCAACAATTAATAGTAGAATTAATTGTATTAGCAAGCTCAAGTAAGTAATATCACAGTAGAGAGTAGATAGTTATGTAATTAGAATTGATGTAATGGAGAATTGCATTTTTAAGTATACCAACATTTAGGTAGCAAGACTAGGCGGGGAAAACTGAGAGGGGGGACAGAAGTTTTAAATAGGGAGAACACATTACAAGATAGGTATTTTGGGAAAAGTTCTTGGGTGAGGAGAGTTCTTGGGGTGTAGACGCCGGCATGGAGAGAGAAGCTTATACCGTGAGGTGTTCCAGCCCAGGTGGACATCAGGGCAAGAGAGCTGAGCTGTCCGATTGTCGGAGCCACCAGGTCAGAGTAAAGGTGAGGACAACATTTGAGGATATTAAGGGACAATGATTTATGTAAATTCTGATTTAAATCAGTTTGTGTGTTTCTTAATGCATGTTATTTTACTTTCTCACTATACTATAGTATAGAGAAAGTATAGTGATCGCAAAAAAATCGATGTTGAGATTTTTGTGGAAATATCGGTTTTGGGACCCCTGAGTCCAAAAAAGTGTTTTTTACACAATGTCTGTCTGTATTTCTATATATCTGTCTGTATGTATGTATATATACAAAACTAGAAATCGATTTCGATCAAATTTGCACCAAAGATGTCAATCAGGCCTGTATAGATGCACGAAAAAATTCTCGTTTAGCTAATAATAATAATACTTATAAGTTACTCTCCTACTTAATGTATCTCCTCTCCTACTTTAATGCAATTATGAAGTCACAGCGAATCTGTTTAAGAATTTAAATACGTTTGTGAAAAAGTATGTGCCAGTTTTTGGTACCGTTTATTTAATATGTTTTTCGGTTTTTTCGAAAATCCCCAATATTATTGTCGGACAAATGGTTCAATGTGTTGAAAATATTATTACAAAAAACACAAAATTAAAATTGTATGTTAGGTAATAAATATAGGGGTTGCATGGACAACTAGAATGCCTCGGAAACTTTGTCGGACAAGATTACCACTTAATTATAAATATTTCATTTGTTAGTTAATACATTTTATGACGTCAGAACGTTGCCATGTTCGGGGTGTCGGACGCGCAGAAATGACCGGTACTTACGTATTATACGGAGGCAACTAATTTTAAACGTTGCTAGGTTATTGCAACAAAAATGGAAGCATTAAAAAAAATAACCTGAAAGGTACTAACCTATAGTCTTTAGTCACAGCACTCATCAGCATTCGGGCCGGCGATCGTTTGGTGTTTCGTTAGTGAGTTGTCTGCAATGGCTTGTAGCACACCAACTACTGATGGGTGCTGTGACTTAACGACTATAGGTTAGTACCTTTCAGGCTATTTTTTTATTTTTTATATATTACAACGCAAACCACGTTTGCCGCTGCAAATTTATATCACGCCCCT
>JAGFPH010025162.1:784-11005 GCA_018207615.1 Philaenus spumarius
TGTAAAGGTGTTTTAGGTACACCTCCTGGAACAAGGAACAAAACTCATATAAAGATCCCAATAATCGACTTTTTCGCTATTTTTGTACGTTAATTGCGCATTTTCGCCCACTCATAAGCCCGAGTACATATTGTGAGTAGTGTAGAAACAAGAGTTCTGGCTCAAATCTGACCTTTTGACCCCAGGTCACCTGACCCTTGCCCCCAAAGGTCACCAGATAACAAATTGACCGTGACGCGATAACAAATTGAGCGTGACTAATTGTTTAAGGTCACGTGACCCTTGACCAAAGGTCACCAGATAATAAATTGGCCGTGACGCGATAACAAATTGAGCGTGACTAATTGTTTTTACGGTCGATCGAGCGTGTAATCGTAATAAATTGAGCGTGACTAATTGTTTTTACGGTCGATCGAGCGTGTAATCGTAATATATACGGGTCGTTGATAAAAAGTTACGGTTCGTTCGATTGACGTCGGTATCGAATAGATTCTTGGAATCTATCGATTTCTAAGAATCGTATACGTGTTGACGCCAATAGTTCTGGTTCGTTAAGAAAATGTTACGGGTGTCTGGTAAAAATATACGGGTCGTTAATAAACAGTTATGGTTCGTTCGATTGACGTTAGTATCGAACAGATTCTTGGAATTTATATTGACGCAAATAGTTCTGGTTCGTTAAGAAAATGTTACGGGTGATTGATAAAAATATACGCATGGCTGGTAAAAATATACGGGTCGTTAATAAAAAGTTATGGTTCGCTCGATTGACGTTAGTAGATGTCTATAAATACTGTTGAGTCTTGAATACGAACATCATTCTGTGATTATTTCGCTCCTGTTCTACAGTTACAACAGTAAGTATCTTAGTGTTAGTTAACTTATGTGAAACATAAAAAGTACTTTGAATTCTTTTTAAAATTAATTCTTATTATTCCAGAATATCATTTTTGAAGACTCGAGTTTAATTATCGCACATTAGGATTTAGAAGAAAAACTTTCATCTCAATAATTTACAGTAAGTGTCTTGTTGTTTTTTCTTTAATTCTGTTTGCGAATTAACAAAAATATAGTTACGTGAGTTTAGTTGTAAATGTATGAATGCAAATTATTTTAAGTATTGTAAAAATATTTATCGTGGTTAATTGAAATACATCTAACTTATGATTTCAGAAATCATTATGGATAATAAATTAGGATTTTTCAAACTTACTAAAAACGCATTCGCTCCTCTTAAATCATCGGTTCAAGCTGCAGGATTAGATTTAAGAAGTGCATATGATTATATTGTGCCTAAACATGATAAGCAATTAATTAAAACCGACTTAGCTATTATTATTCCAGAACAATGTTATGGGAGAATTGCACCCAGATCTGGTTTAGCTTTAAATCATTCCATTGATGTGATGGCTGGGGTTATTGATAGAGATTATCGAGGAAATGTCTGTGTGATATTATTTAATCATTCCGATCAAGATTTTTCTGTAAAACAAGGTGATAAGATTGCGCAAATAATATGCGAAGTTATTAAATATCCAGACATTATAGAATTAGATGTAATAGACTTTACCGATAGAAATATTAGTGGATTTGGTTCAACCGGTGTGTAAAAAAAACAATTTCTTTTTTGGTTGTAATTGTTGTTTTTGTTTTTTATAGTAATGGAGTTTGAAAATAATGATAATGCATCGTCTGCGCCAGCTGCTTCAAGCAGCAGATTCAACATTTATTGGTTGTTGGAGTCTCTTTGCATAATCGGGTTGAACACAGTTAACGCCTGGGAGTCTGTAGTGAGCAATTTAAAATCGTATGTAAATGAAACGGACGTAGAGATGTTAAGTATTTATGATAGTCTTAAAAATGTGTGCGAATATTTAAAATACAATGTGGGTATGGATGAAAATTCGCAATTGAAATGTTTAGCAGTTAGAGATAGTCAGTTTAATTTTAAAGAGTTAGTTGCGTTTTTACAAAATTTGTTAACCACCAGTGAAATTAAAGACAAGGTATTTTCTCCTCAAGCATCTCATTGTATAATTCAAATTATACGTTCTATTTTGTATAAGCAGCAACAACAGCAAGAACAACCAAAAAAGAAAAAATCAAAATTAAGTAAAAGAAAATTAAGTTCTGACGAATCATCAGATTCTGATAATGATTGCGACGAGTTTGATAAATTATTTAACGTGAAAGGTACAAATAAAAAACGAAAAAATAAGGATGTGCCTATAAAGCAGTTATTGCAAATAAATTCGGAAAAGATAAAGAAAATAATGAAATCTCCGGGTGAAACAGGTTCATATTTAGTAAAAATTGAAGTAACGGATATGAAGGATTTAAGAAATACACCTGAGAAACTATTTTGGACAAAGGTTCATAAAAAAGCTTATTTTGTGACAGATGAAGAATCAGAATCTGAAGATGTTATTGAGTCAATTGATAACATTTTATTAAAAGTCGGAAAGAAACTTTCCAAAATTCCAAATGTTCAAATCGAAAAAATTAATAATAATAAAAATACATACGGTGGATTTTAAAAATGGTTCATATTCGTTATATTATTTAGTATGGCTTTGAAACAATGATTTTTATGTATTTCAGATTAAATAATGAATAGACAATTTGAAGATTCGTCAGATGAAAATTTTCGAAAAAAACGTATAAGATTAGAAAAAATTGAAGTATACAATGAGTTTATTGAATTGGAGAAAGCTTTTAAAGGAAATCTTAAAACATTTTATTTGAAACACAATATACATGATATTAAGGATATCTGTTTGTTATTAGTATATTATAAAAATGAAATAAAACACGTTATTGAAACATGTGTGCAACAATATGATGCGTTAAAATTTAATTTAAATATTGAATGCGTTTATGTTAAACCATTTACAAATGAAAAGCAAGATAGGTGCTTTAAAACTAAAAGTTTAATTGTTTATAGATCTACAAATGTAGATAATATTTTGGAAATGGCATTTTCAAAAATCTGTCAGGAAGAGTCTGAGTATCAAGGGAAAGGTTCAGGTTGGACACTTTATTCAATCGACGGCATTTTATTAAGATTCAATAAATATCGTCCTTTGAGAGGAAGTTCGTTTTTACCTCTTCCAGTGTCTATTGTAAATAAAAAAGCAGTGATAAATGTTCAAAACTATGATGATAACTATTGTTTTAGGTGGGCGATTTTAAGTAGATATGTAAAAGATAATCCCGTTAGATTAACTTCCAAATATTTTGAATTAGCAAATAAATTCAACTTTGATGGTATCGATTTTCCTACACCTATAGCACAAATAGATAGGTTTGAAAAAAATAACAAAAACATTTCAGTAAATATTTATGGTCTTACTGAAAAAGACATAGTATATCCTCTTAGAGTCGCTGATATCGAAAAAGAAAATCATTTTGATTTATTATTGCTGACGAATGATAAGAAAATTACACATTATTGTTATATAAGTAATTTTTCTAGATTAATTAGTGCACAGTTAAATAAAATGACTGGCGCAGCATCTATATGCAAAAGATGTTTTACATTTTACAAAGGTAAAAATAAAGAAATTAAATTAAAAGAACATTTAGAAAAATGTTGGTCAAATAAACCTATACGAGCTATTATGCCCGATCCTGATTATGAATCAAGTTCAGTTTTGAAATTTAAAAATCATCATCATAGCTTTTCAGTTCCTATTGTAATTTATGCTGATTTTGAATGTTTACTGAAAGTTAAAAATGAAAGATTATCAAAATATACTTTTGTTCATGATATACATGAACCTATGAGTTTTTGTGTGTATATTGTAACTGATGCAAATGTTTTACCAATAGAAATTATTGAAAAATTACCAACAGAACCTTATATTTATAGAGGAAAAGATGCTGCTAAGAAGTTTATGGATTATGTAATTGAATTAGCAAATTTTATAGGTAAATTGTTTAAAAGTATTAAAAAATCAATGTTACCACTTACTGAAGAAGAAATATACAAATGTAAAACTGCAAAAAATTGTGAAATGTGTAATCGTTCATTTACATTGTTACATCCTTACGTACGAGATCATTGTCATTTAACGGGGAAATTTCGATCAATTTTATGTAATGACTGTAATTTAAAAAGACAGAATCAAAAGTATTTACCGATATTCATTCACGGCAGTTCAAATTACGATTCTCATTTTATTATAAAACAATTAGGATGTGATTCACAAAACATCAGTATAATACCGAATTCAACAGAAAAATATGTTTCATTTTCTAAACACACAACTAATGGCGTAGTTTTGAGATTTATTGATACATTCAGGTTTTTAAATACTAGTTTGAGCACTTTAGCAGGTCACTTAAAACCTGATCAGTTTTTTCAAACTAAAAAATTCTTTCTAGATGAAGATTTACCGTTTGTTACAAGAAAAGGTGTATATCCCTATGAATATACCAGTTCTTGGGACAAACTTGATGAAATTCAGTTACCCTCAAAAGATTGTTTTCACAATAGTATACAAGATTGTGACATTAGCGATGAAGATTATACATTTGCAGTAAATGTTTATGATCATTTCAAATGTAAAACATTAGGAGAGTATAGTGATTTGTATCTAAAAATTGATGTACTGTTATTAAGTGATATATTTGAAAACTTTCGCGCATTGTGTATCAATAATTATAATTTGGATTGCGCGCACTATCTTACATTACCAAGTTTTACATTTGATGCAATGCTAAAGTTTACGAATATTGAACTTGACTTGTTTACTGATTATGATAAATATTTGTTTATAGAAAGAGGGATAAGAGGTGGCCTAACGTTATGTGTTAAACGTTATGCGAAAGCTAACAACCCGTATTTAAAAAGTCATTACAATCCAAACGAACCCAATTCTTATTTAATGTACATTGACTGTAACAACCTTTATGGTTGGGCAATGTGTAAACCAATGCCTAAAGATGGTTTTAAATGGAAAAAAAATGTTGAAAATTTCGATGTCATGTCAGTAGAGAACGATGGACCAAAAGGTTATATACTTGAAGTAGATGTAGAATATCCGGATACTTATCATAACGATCACAATGAATTCCCTTTTTTAGCGGAAAATAAATGTCCGCCTGATGAAAAATTTAAAAAATTGTTAACAACTTTGGAAAATAAAACTAACTATATTGTACATTATGTAAATTTAAAACAAGCTATCGCAAATGGTTTAGTTTTAAAGAAAATACATAGGATATTGAAATTCAATCAAGATGTTTGGTTGGAACCCTATATTATGTTTAATACTAACAAAAGGAAAGAAGCAAAAAATACTTTTGAAAAAGAATTTTATAAACTTTTAAACAATGCAATGTTTGGTAAAACTATAGAAAATATTAGGAAAAGACAACAAATAGAACTTGTGAATCAAGAAAAAAGACTAAATAAACTGGTATGTAAACCAACCTATATAGAGTCGATAATTTACGATGAAAATCTATGTGCTGTTCGCAGTGCAAAAGAAAGTGTGAAATTTGATAAACCAATATATATTGGTTTTAGTGTTTTAGAATTAAGCAAAACATTGATGTATGACTTTTATTATAATGTTTTACGATTAAAATATGATATAAGTAAAATGAATCTTTTGTATATTGACACTGATAGCTTCTTTTTAGAAATATTTACAGACGATATCTATAAGGATATAGTTGATTCTACTTTGAAAAGTCATTTTGATACTTCTGATTATCCTTCTGATCACAGTTCTTATTTTACTTGCAATAAAAAAGTTTTAGGTAAATTTAAAGACGAATGTAACAGTGTACCTATTTTCAAATTTATCGGTTTGCGACCGAAATTATATTCATATTTAACTATTGACAATCATGAAGAAATATGCGCTTATAAAAAAGCGAAAGGAATAACAAAACCAGTTGTAAAAAATAAAATTACCTTTGACGATTATGAAAATTGTTTAAATTATTTCACGTTAATTAGAAAAGAATGTAGAATGTTTCAATCAAAAAAACATTGTATTCAAACTGTAAGTGTAAATAAAGTAGCATTAAGTGTAAATGATGATAAGCGTGTAATATGTGATGATGGAATAAATACTGTTGCTTATGGCCATTGTAATTTGTGATATTAAAAAATTGTTTAATTGTTTCAGCGTCTTATCATTTAACCTTCAACCATCCAATTATGACTTCAAGTCTTTTCGAATTGTGTTGCAGACAAGTGTGTGCACAGATTATTAATTTGGAAAATATAGACAAACTTGAATTACCACTCACTGTAAAACAATATTTGAAAACAATTTATAAGAATGTATGGTTTAGTTTAAAATGTAATACACAAGGGTACAATTATCTCTGCATAGATTTTGATAAAATTAAAAGTAAAGATTTTCTGTTGCTAATGAATCATCCTGATGAAGTACCAGAATTCGCATACGAACAGAATTACATACTATTGCAATATTATTATTATGAAAACAAATTCGTAAAATTATGCAGAGATTGTTTCAGTGAAATTGTTTTATTTAAAAAAGATTTCAATATTAAAAAAGTGAGATATGATTATATACAAAAACGTGTTGGTGGAGATTTCCTGTTAACAGACATAATATGGAATCGTGAAAATTGGTGCGACAAGTGTGTTACCACACCATTGTTTAAAATGTATAACGAAGATCAATATCGTGAATATGAAATGAGTAAAGAAATGTTAACATTAAATAAACTTTGCGAACCTTCTGTTTGTTTTAATTACCTTTTGAGGAGAAAGGCTAAATAAACTGACATTGCTATGTATTGTTTTATTTATCACCTTTTACATTTAAAATCTCTTCAATCTCTTGATATTCTTCAGGAGATATGTTTATATCTATATATTCTGTAGTGCTGGTGGTGGTAGTGACGACAGCGGTGTTGACAGAAGCAGCAACGCAAGTTTCATCCTTTTGCCAGGTTACATGTGTCTTACCAAATGGTGAAAATATTGTATGTTCTATTGTTTTGCCTTTCCAATCCATATTATTATGTTCGTGAACTTTGATTTCGTTCACGCTATCCAATAAAACTCTGAAATGATAAAAAATATCTATAAGGAAATTCGATTACTTTATGGATAATGTATTTTGTATAAAAGTTGTATAGTAATTCACCTCTCCATTTTAGCAACGTATTCCTTTATTATAGGAACAGGATCTTCCCATAATCGTGGCAAACAGATGATACCTGAAGTATTAACAGTCAATTTGTAATCCATACTTTTAACTGTAACAACAAACAATGATCTAAATCAGTTAAACCTTTGATCATCCCCACTCCTCATAAATGATTTGGTGGCATTATTCGAGTGTTGTTTCATTCGACAGTCGTTAAAAGTCTTGGAAGGAACTAAAAAGTGCTCAGTTGTATAATGAATTTTATTTTAGATTTTCAAGGTTTCAAAAATGAAGCAAACGAATTTATTGTTAAGGAGCTGGCGCTTGTATCGACAGACGAACAGATATACGAATTACATCTTTTTCAACCTCCTTTTGAATACAATCAGTTGAACATAAATTTACAAAAGCAAGTTATATGGTTGGAGAAACAGTATCATGGACTTGAATGGGATTCTGGAATGCGGCCATACAATAGTCTATTGGATTTATTTCGCGATATTCATATTAGTGGAAATGTTTATGTTAAAGGAACTGAAAAAAAATCATATATAAAGAACTTGTTAACTGAATTCGATGTTAACGTGATAAATTTTGAAGATATAAAATGCCCTAGTTTAAGTGTTTTAAGAAAACAATTTTGGGGCGATTTTTACAAAAAATGTATATTTTTACATAGTTCTAAAAATTGTGCTTACGCTAATGTGCATATTTTACTGCAATGGTGGAAATTGGAAAAACATATTACAGACAGATTAGAAGCAGTAAATTTAGCGATAAAAGAATGCTATACCAAAGGATATACAGGTATGCAAGATGAATTAATTAAATATTTGCCTAAAGAGTTTATTGTAAATCATTTTGAAAATGTGGAACATATTTTTAATAAATTACCAATCGATTTAAGAAAAGATTACGATATTTTAAACAGTTTTCCTTGTCAAAATCATAGAGCGTATAATATACCTTTGCAATTAAAGAAAAGAGACTGTTTTTACTGTATTCATAAATGCGATGTTCTCTTGAACTCTATTCAGTAGTTGTAGAAAATGGATCGTGTAAACATGTGTTGTAATATATTCAATTGCACGAAAAATGATTTAATAAATTCAGGGTTTTATCGTACAAAACTGTGGGACAGTATAGTGTGTTGTAATTGTGGCTGGAGTCAATGTAGTGATTCAAAATTAACAATTAGACAAATAAATTTTTTACATAAACTATCAAATCCAGATTGCACTCTCAGTTCAAATGTGTCTGAACAAGTGAATCAGTTTGTGTTGCATAAATTAGAAGTTATTAACACTGAAAAAATGATGAGGGAATCATTTTTGAACTGGCCAAAGTCATATCCAAATATTGAAGATATGGTACAAACGGGATTTTACTACATTGGATCAGACGATGATGTCACCTGTATTGATTGCGGAGTCACCGTAGGAGATTGGCAAGTAGATGACAATCCTAAGTTGGAACATAAAAAATCATCACCAGATTGTAAATTAGCAAATTTGTAATAAATGATGTAATTTATATTATAATGTGTACTGTTTTCTTATTCACCAGATTGTAAATTAACAAATTTGTAATAAATGATGTAATTTATATTATAATGTGTACTGTTTTCTTATTTCATTTCCTTGTTAGTAGTTACTAAACTATGTGTATATGAATGTGAAACAAAATTGATCAACCTGTAAGTAAGGTATAGGTTCATCGAAAAATTTATCAGTTAGTGTTGGGATGGCTGAGAGTGTAGACGTAAGTGAGTTAGATAAACGAGAGAAAATTATATTGGAAATAAAGGAATTGAGACAACGAATTAAAGAGAAACATAGCGCTTTGAAAAAAGGCGTTTTCGAAATGGAGGCTCATATTGAAAAAAATATCAGACCAATTATGGAACCATTGATGAAGCCGTTTTATGAAAAACAGACTAAAGAAAATTGGAAAAAATTAAACGAGCAAACTAAGATTGCCGCTAAACTAGAAAACGAAAAAAAGGAAAAAAGAGATTGGAAGAAATTAAATGAAAAAACTCTGTTGGCGACTAAATTGGAAAAACAGAAAATAGAAAATGAAAAAAAGGAAAAAAGAAATTGGAAGAAATTAAATGAACAAACACTGTTGGCGACTAAATTGGAAAAGCAGAAAAAAGAAGCTGTAAAAGGTAGCGATTATTCTGAAGAAGAAGAAGAGGAGAATGTATTTAAAAGAGGCATAAAACGAAAAGATTATAATATAGAAACAGACGGTAGTTTTGTTAAAAAACGACCTGTTTTCCCCGACTTCTCTAGAAATGAAAAAAGAAAAAATGAAGTTGACAAACACGAAAGATCGATAAAAAAAGTAGTTTTAGATCCAGAATTACAAATGCATTACAGCGATATTTCTAATAGCGAAATGGAAACGAGCAGTGAAGATGAGCCTATGGAAAAAGACACAGATGAAGAAGAACAACCTGTTGATTTTTTAAAATCGAACAATGAAGAAGTATATGAAACACCTATGACCGCAGCCGAATATTTAAGCTCGCCTCAGGGTAAAAAAGAAGCAGAATTAATTATAAAAAATACATTTAAAGGAAGATTGTCAACAGAATATTTTCTTTCCTATATAAAACGTCCTAAGAAAATTGATAATTTATACGGTATTCGTATAGATAATAATAGGTGGATGATAGGTGACAAAGAAATCGATATTATTGGAAATGATCTTATTGTAGGTGGTGTAAAATATACTGGCACAAGGGGAATATACGAACTACTGTTTATGAGAATTCCAGATGATTACACTGACGAAGATCTTTTAAAGTATCGTGATATCTTATTAGCATCGAACGCGCATAGAGTCGATTATTTACCGAAAGGAAAAATAAAAAGTAATAAAAGTAAAAAATACAAATCGATAATTTCAAGATTATTTCCACCACGTGCGCCTCGCAGTTATATGGATTGGACTGGGAGTGGTGTGGTGATGAAAGAGTTTGAAGAAAAAAATAAGCCGCCTTCATATGTTTATTGGAACGATCCGAACGAATTGTGTGAAAGATTAAAGTTACTTTTAGCATCAGAGAGTG
>JAGFPH010025163.1:0-11005 GCA_018207615.1 Philaenus spumarius
TAAGGGAGAAGATATTTTGACTGGCAAATTATGACTCCTCTCTAATTCTATTGTACAAACAGGTGACGGATTAGACAGTGCTCATTGGATATTGCAAAGTATGCCATAGTCCATATTGGGCTATTCCACGGTTATTTTAAGAAAACTGTATTAGACAGACATATTTTGTTACAGACTTTTTCGTAGAGCTTTTATTTGAAATGTCAAAATTTCTTGTGCTTAATGTATTGATTTATCATTAACTGTTTAGCCTGTGTAGGCAGTAAGAGGCTTAGCCTGACAATGGTTTATCAACTCATCGTCAAAATTGTTTAAAAAATTTACAGAGTAAATCAGTATCAATACTTACAGACTTTTGTTCTTAATAATGTAATATAGACAGTGACAAACTTAAATTAAGAATACACTTTAAGTGAAAAAAAATTTCAGGCAACAAAAACTGAATGGAATTTTTATTTAAAAAATTACTATCCATTGCTAATGGTGTAACCTAGTTTAACCATGAGTAAATAAGTTTGTTTTGCGCTAAAACTGTCTAGAAGTTTGTTTGATGCTCTTCTAGCTTTAAATCAAAATTTACATAATTAGTAGAGATGTAAAAATAATATTTTTTAAATGATATGCGACTTCTCGCCTTTAATAGTCTTGTGAACACCATTACGAAGAAAAAAACTCAATACATTGTTAACCATAAGAACTGAAACAAAAATATTAACATTCATGCGTTCTTCTAGAAGCACTTAGAGTTCTAGAGCACACAAGAATATTTAAGACAGTAAGTCACATATAGAGATTTACAAATATTTGTAATGGCAACAACCAAATTGTATAATCTTATTTTGATAATTTCAGCTTTTAGATACTCTTCTATGGATGGCGAGTTCAAGGATACAGCCTTGGTGTTAACAAACAGCCTTATAAATGTCAGGTAAATATTTGTAGTCGTATACAATGCAATAACATTATTTTAGCTGTTTAAACATCTATATTATTAATAAAGTAAACATGGTTTACATATTATTGAAAGAACTAACATTAATTTAACTCCTGCGTAGTATAGTATTAGGTGACTCAAGCAATCAGGAAGCTATATTCTCTTGCGTTTGTAACTTTATTGGTTACAAAAATATATATAACACACATGATAACATTTCAAAATAATAAAAAAAATTATCGGAACCGAAAAAATCTCTAAAATTGAAAAAAATTTATTTTCTTAATTAAAAATATTGATTGTATGTAATTTATAATTTAATTATGCTCAATATATTTATTCTGCAATTTAAACTTATCTAAATAATTATAATAATACAAAGAAAAATCATTAACTTCAAATCAAAACAAAAACATAACCTTAAAACAATGCAATAACATAACCTTAATATTTGTTTACCTTGTTGGGTTATAAACTCCATACAATCATTGGTTAGGGCTGACGTAACAAGATGGCTACTGACCTATTAATCTACAAAGAGTTCCCTCGCTTTTAGGTGTGACTTCATTTTTACACTTAGACCCTAGCTTATAAAAATTATCATAAAACACCAATTTAAAAACCTCGAGTCGTGGATACGGCAACATAAAACAGTACTGTGGACTAAATATGGCAAAATAATGCAGTCTGAGACGTGTTAGCAATGAATATATGAATTTATTCACACATACTTCCAAGATTCATTTACCACACAAATCATACCAAAATTTACAATGAAACATAATATTAAAATACCTAAAGAGCCAATTTTAACTTTAGAATTTAGAAAATTAAAAAATCTTTACCAAATTTACAATGTACAGTGTTTAAATGATCATGTTACTACCTTAAATTCCGTTGTGACCTTGATTTTAACTACGACGCACTACCATGGTTTTACATAACTGTCACTCTTTAAAATGCGCACAATTATTACACTGTTTATAATTTTAATATACACCCTTCTTTTATTCTTCCAAGATGAATGAGCACCGTTCCATGTATTATACGATTTCTCCCTTTTGTAAGTCCTCGTGTTAGATTCACTGTATACTATGCCTAGGCCATAGCATGTATTTTAAAATGTCACTATAAACTTATTAATCCATGTATATCCAATAAACTTTAATGATTGTCACTTAAATACCACTCATGGCTTCACACCAAACCTCTTTATTTTATAAAAATCGACGAATTTCCGCATCTCAAACACTTTTCACTGGAGTCAATCAATATAGAACTATACAGTCCGACATTTTGATGGTAAAGGCTAGAGGACCCCAGCTCACTTAAAGCAACTTCCTTCTTCACGGATATACATTCTACTGCCTTCTAATTCTATTTCACTGCCATGGTTGTCTTTATCTTCATATAGTGTATATAATATTATTGTTCCTTTCATTACAATGTCTTTTTAAGGTCGCTCGTTGTTTATTTAATTTAGGTCACTATTAAAGGTCATAATACGAAGTTTTATACTATTATATAAAGTTTTTATACAATTCCAATTATAAAAATACATTATCAAAAACATTATATAAGTTTTTTATTTTATATTACTCTTTGTTTCATCTGTGGCTCATGTAATTATTATTCAAAGGATCATGTGAAACTCTGATGCTATATAATGTATATTCTTTATATGAAAATCGTTATTGAAAATATGTTATATAAACTTTTAAATTATATTATTTTTAATATTTTACTTATGAAATTATATTTTAATCATTTCTCAAATATATGTAAACTCATTATTAAAGTTATTGTTTTATATTTCATATATAAGTTTATAAGTTATATAATTAAAATTTATTATAAAAGTTTATTATTTGTTTATTTATTTATCTATCCTTATTCAACTTTAAACAAGTAATTATTGTTTTTTAAGTAAAGTTATCTTTATATTTAATTATTTTGGCTCTCATAAACTTAAATAAATTTACAATTATAATTTCTTTAAATTAAACATCTCATTTCAGTTAATTATATTGGCTCTCAAAAGACATAATGTTGTTAAAATTTACTATATGACTCTTCTCAGAGTTGCCGATGTTACACGTTTTTAAACCATAAGGTGATCATAAATGGGCTTATTTATTTTATTTATATGGGAAATTTAGTTGAAATTCATTAAAACGCTGATATGAATGTGGAAATTATTTATTTTAAGCCTCCAAGTGCTAAGTATTTTACTCTTAAGTGCTAAGTATTTTTAGGGCATTGCTCGAACATATTTTGAATTTTTTTAAATAAATACAAATTTTGATTTATGTATGACATATTATTATTTTTTATATTAGGGATAGAGGAGTGCAAGGCCTCCTCACCACTGCGATGACCCAAATGGATCTAATGTGGTATACTTTCCCTTTTTAGTGATCATCCCAGATTCCTTCCAGGTCTCTTACAAAACCGATGAGGGTCCCGAGATCAACACCACGGACCTCTTCCGTGTTAACAAATTCATTTCCAAGTGCCGTAAGCCTCGCTCTCGCACAGAAGGTGTTGGTCCGATTCATTCCATAGGGAGCAGAATCGACAAGAGTCTTCCGAGACCAGCTCCATTTTTTTGAGGTGGTACTTGGCCGGGCAGTGACCAGTGAGAATTCCCACAATCAGTCTAAGATTGTTCCTGCCCATCAAGTCTTCTGAGCTTTTGATTTAGAGAGACAAATGAAGCCCAGGAGCATCGTTCCAATGGGAGGACCAAGTTTTCTCCGTCCAGACTTCAACAACATTTCTCAGATGGCTTTAGGCCTCCCACAGAAAGGATCTGGACCAATGAAGGGCTTTTTAGCTCCTATTCTAGCAAGTGGATCCGCTGCCTCATTGCCCTTAATACCTACATGGCCAGGCACCCATTCAAGAGTAACTTCATTGAGTCTAGCCATGTCATTCACTGCTTTAAAACACTCCCAAACTAACCTTTATTCAAAGGTGAATGATTCCAGCGCCTTTAAGGCTACTTGGCTATCAGATAGGATGTCAACCTAGCTCCCTTAATTCTTCTTTTGACATATTATATATCTATGTGTTCAGAAAAGATCAGAGAATAATATAGTAGTAGCTTTATTCAAGTACCACTATCCAGTAGAAGTATGTATGATAAATCATAATGAATAAACACTGAAATGTTTAACTTTAGAGGTTGTTCACATTCAATAAATTCACTGAATTCAAATTTCAAGATATGGAAAATGTTCAAAACACAAATATATTATACAACAATAGAAACTTTGATGAGTAATAAGAAACTTACAGGTACAAATATCTAACCATGTCACATGGTAGGCATGGCAGTGGATGTGTTTTTCCACTGTCGTGCGAGCTTTCAAACGTTGTCAGGATGGTGGTGGTTTGAAGGTTCCTCAAATAAGGCGGTAAAGGTAGAGTGGTTTAAGCTTTGTTTATTTAAACCCTTCTAAAGTCTCTGCTGGTCCCGGTTTTACTATCTCTAATTACATTAAGGCGAAGGTAAGAATATAAACTAAACGAGTCTGCTCGTGGGAGCGGTCACTCCCAGACTGAATATTACTTCTCATGGTTCCTTTGAGCCAGCGTCCCCTCTCTTTTAACTCTAAACACTGATCTCAGCAAAATATTGATTAGCCAATTTAGCTTGTCCACTGTCAGTGTGGGTAAAGACCTAACCTATTGATACTTTAATTATATTACTGTTAGAAGGTGAAGGGTACCCCTCACACAACTCGCATAGGGATGACAAACACAAGCCAGAGTGTAGCACAACTGAGATAAACGTGATACGAGTGCAGTAGTGTTGTCTGTAACGGATGATAAGATTTGGGAAATTATTTTGTCAAACAACCCGCTTCTTTTAATCAACAGACAGAACACCTTGTGCCTTAGGTGGAGGACAATCTCTCTACAATCGAAACTAAACGGGATGAATCAGATATGTTATTTGATGACTTATAAATTAACTGAACTAAAAGACAAGTAGCGGTCTGCGGTAACAGTAACTGCCTGACCGTTATTGTTCTAAAAAAAATACGGTTCGATGAATCCCACTTCACCTACCGCACACCACACCGTCACTCGAGCACTGTGTAAAGGCCTCTCTTGCAATATTTCTGGATTTTCTGAACACCAAAATCTAAAGTTCTACTTGTTTACAAAACCGTCCAATTGAAAATGTGACTCGTCACTGTATTTTCGTTTTCATTCAAGATTGCCATCATTTGCTGACAAAATTCCAAACGATATCTGTAATCACCAGGGTTCAGTTGTTGACTTACCGCAATCTTATATGGATCGAACTTGAGATCTTTAATCAAAATGTTTCTTACTGTAGAGGCAGAAATGCCAAGGTTTGAGGCTGGCTTCCTTAGCTAACGGTTGGAGCTCTCCAACGCAGCGACGCGTACACACTCAACATTCTCAGGTGTATGTTTTTTTCTGGAGGTTTTTTTTTATCAATGATCCCGTTGTGTTCACATTATGCATCCACCTCGAAATTGTGTTACGATCCGGAATGAGCCCACTCGACGGAACATTGAAGTGCGAAAGTCTCGTTGGGTTTGGGTCACGGACTCACCGTTAGCGTAAAACCGTCTCATAACAAAAGCATTGTGCTCAAGGTCCCACATCTTGTAATAGAAACTTCCAACTCCCCTCTACACAATAGGACCTTCCCAACCGCTATCCCCCCACTACTTACCGCGTACTACTCAAACAAAAAACATGTGGTTCCCGATAAACACCCTGTATTTGCTTTTCCTTGTAATAAAAAAAAATGTTTGAGTTTTGATTTAAAACTAATAATGTAATTATTTCTAGGGCAATTATTAACCACTTTACACCAAAGATTGATGCGTGGCTTGCAGGTCAAGCTCTGTCTACACCTTCTGAAGACCAGGTAAGATAAAAAATGAAGACAATCAGTTATGGTTTTATAAAAGTCATCAAATGTTTTTTTTTTCTGTATTAATTTGTCTTCTGGCATCCCAGTGGAGTTATACAATATGATTTTGGGTTGTTAATGTTTCTCTATAAATTTAAATTGCTTTCAGTTTTATTTCTTGTACATGTTTGCTTACAGTATCTAATAAACTAGATATTTTACTTAAACATGGTGATTTAGAATTATGTGGCAATGTCTCGGTAGCACATTATATAGCTAAAAGTAAGGGGAACAAATGCATATAAACATAGGCCCGAAATTGTTACGTTTTCCAGATATCCACCATTTTGTTTTTTTTTACAAAATAATTCATATCTAGATAACAGTTTGACTGATTGGGTTCAAACTTGGCACAAAGTTTAACCAAACAATGTTCTATCTCAAGAAAAATAATCGATTCTATCCAATCATGCGTTTTAAAATGGCGGCTGTTTGAAAATTTCAAACCTAAATTACTCAAAAACCATACATTTTCACAAAAAATGTCAAGACACCTTTCTTGTAGCTCTTTTGATTCCCTATCGAATGGTGTAACTGTCAAAACAATCGGATGCAGAATAATAGCTGAGTTAAAGATAATGACAGCAAATGTACATACGATATTGCTGTGTTTACTGTGTTGGTATAGGATGCCGAGTTAAACAAACCAATTATTACACTTAACTGTTATCCTTATTATGTACACATTTAGACCTAAACCAACGATCTAAATAAAAAAATATATAAAAAGAAAAATGTCGACCTTGGAGTTCGAACTACAAATAATATAATTCTGCATATTTTAGCATGAATTAGTGTCCAAACACCTGTGGCATGCTACTAGTGTATAGATGATTGGCTTTAACCGTTTTACCCAGGAAATAGTGCACAAACTCGTGTGCAGTCTTATGGCCCCATACACTTCAAACATTTTGACGGTATGTTTGAAATGTATGGCTGATGGTTTTGTTTGTGCAAACGTTTACAGCGAATCGGTCAAGACCGAAAAAGTTTGTGCAAACCTTTATGTTTGACAACAAGGTTTGAAGTGTATGGTAGTGTTTGCGCAAACATGAGATCTCTCCTAGTATTTATTCGGTGTGATTTTCTTCTGTTAAATTAAAATGTAATTATTATATTTAAATGCTACATAAATCATTTTATGGTAATTGATATATCATGAATTTACCATTATATTCTTTCAGTTTAACTCTTAACTGGGTGTTGAAAATGTATATACAATTGTTTTGTTCCTCCAGTAAATACTGTGAAACAAACAGTTACATAATTATTTCATTTTAACAACTAATTTATAACAATGTTATAGTGAATTTCGCTCATTAAATTGAAGGAAAATAACTGTCAAATATCTAAAAAAAAGTCCAAATGAACAATTACGAATTCTGAGTTTCATTAAATTTTGTGGAATATGTTTATCTGTTCAACATACACGGCAGATTAAGAAAATGGTGCTTTTAACATACACCCCGTTTTCAACTTGTATAATAATAATTTTTGTTTTAGTTTAGTTAATTTCTATTTATAGTTATTAACACTATATTGATTTGTAGCGTAATTAAAACAATCCATATTTCACATAAATATTTATTTATTTGTTTCTAAAATTGTGTAATTATTTTTGTATACACAGTAGTTTTTTTTTTAAATAATAAAATTTTTGATATAATTTTTTAAAGAAATTTCTGTAATAGTTTTTCTAATGCGTTTTCGTAATAATTTTGTAACTACATTTTTGTACTACAGTTCAACAACAACAGTACAAGTAGTACTGTGTGTTGTACTACTTTTTTGGCAACAGTTTTTCTAATAAATATTTGTAATCAGTGTTTCAAATAAATTGTTTTAATGATTCTTCTAATAGTTTTTTAAATACAGTTTTGTAATGATTTTTGAAAAAAAATAACTAATAGTTTTTGTAATATGTTTTTTTAATAATAGTTACGGCACAAGCAGCTTCCGTGTCTGACATCCTCTCCCGAAAATTTCACTAAATAAACTGAAAGTTATTTTGAATGTTTGCGCAAACACGTTGTTTATACAAACCCAAGGTTTGCGCAAAATGTTTGAAATGTATGGGGGCCTTTACAGCCAGATAATTAGCTATAAGGCAGTTTCGTACCAGTAGACAGTGAATCATTTGTTCCTGAACAGAAAAACATGCCCTCTAAAGCCTCTCCCTTCTCAATAAAGGGTGTTACTCTCACACATCCCTTTCCCTATTCCCCTCAGACATTCCAGTTACCTCTTATCAAAACTATTTTGTGTTAAGTGTCATAAAAATTTATGAAAGTGGTGAGGCTCTCAAAACACTACAAATAACGTTCCACAATGTCACCACATCTTTTGTACTATTTGTACATTACAGTCTAGAACATTGTTGCTATTTAAGTGCTATTTGCTGTACTGTATATACTCCTTAAAGGGTTAAACAAATAAAACTTTTAAAATGTTCTGGTTATTGCACAATAGTTGCATTAGTAGTTCTTTAATAGCTTGCTATATTTTTTTAACGTTCCTTAATGCGGGTTGCGGTAAGAGTTAACAAATAGAAAATATAATGCATAACGGAAAAAAGTGTTATTAATTGGTTGCTATGGCAATGACAAATATAAAATACGAGTAACGAAATAGCGGTATAAAATTGGTTGCTATGGCAATGAATGTAAATACATTCAAGAAACATGTATTTTGGTTTATCAATTTACATTAAGAGACGATCGGTTCCGTCCGGCGTAGTTCAGATATTATCGTCAAGCGCTAAAATACTTTAATAAACATAAAATGTTAGTGTATCAGTCTAGGCCTAACCTAAAATTATTGTGTTTATATTTTTAATTTATTTTACCTGCCTTAACAGCAACATACATACAATAATTTTAGGTTAGGCCTAGTAAGTAATTTTAAGTCTAGGCCTGACCAAAAATTATTTTATGTATGTTGCCGATAAGACAGGTAAAATAAATTATAAACATACACATTATAAACAGTTTTAGGTTAGACCTAGACTGATGAACTAACATTTTATGTTTATTGAATGGATGGATATTTAACTGTGTTTACCGTCTTAGCTTTGATGTTATAAGTAATTCTACACCTTTATTATAATAACATTAAACGGCAATTGAAAGATTAAAATTATGTGTGTATGTTGTCGTTAAGGCCTGTTAAAGAATTGAAGAAAATTCGTGATGAACTTCGTTAATGACGGGGGTCCCACGACCGCAAACATTTACTTTTATTTAATTTCATTAAGTAATAAGAAAGTAAAATAGGCCTAATGTATATGTGTGTTTCTTTTTTTTTAGATATTGGAAGTGGTACGTAAAAACTACGATAGTCTTACATTAAAGCTTCAAGATAGTTTGGATCAATACGAACGATATTCCGAAAACCCTCGGCATTCATCTTTCTTCACTTCAATGGTGAGACCTTCTTTATAAATATAGTGCTTCATTTAGCCATAATTTGTGAAATTCGTAAGATTGAGTTTTTTATTTCCCACCTATCATAAGGACAAAATAAGTTGTTATATTGTTTTCCTTGCTTTTATTACAAAATTTGTATCAGTTTTTCATGTTTCAAACTAAAACGAACATTTTATGTAATGTCCGTCTTCTTAAATCCTTTTCATATACCAAATTAAGGGACCAAACACTAAGCTTAGCAAATCCCTAATTAAGTTAAACCGACAGCAGCTCAAAAGAGCTGCAGGACTCATTACTGGACGTGGTCAGTTCAGGAAACATCTAGCATCATTGGGAGTCCTGGAAGGCGACCAACGATGTCGGCTTTGTGATCAGGCCAAAGAGTCGGCAAGACAAGTCATATTTGGTTGTGGGATTCTGGAGCATAGGAGGAAAGGGCTCTTTGGAATCCAGTCACCAGGGGATGAAGAAGACACGTACTTGGTGGAGAAAATCACAAGAGGTACAACCAAGGGTTGACTTGCAAGGAAACCTTCTCTAAGGAGGCGTTCATCCCAATATAATCGATCCACCGAATTAAACTTTATCAGATTTTGAAGCAATTGAATGCCGTACAACCTATCATTTCAGGCCTAATGTTTACGGGTGATAAGGATAATAAAAAATCCTGATATGAAACAGTGCCATAAATCATTGCACGAATAGGTACTAAGCGATTTTTTTTAATATCCACTTTTACTGAGTACTGTCTAATGAAATTTTATACTTAGGTCAAACGCCACTTCTCTATTTCACAACAAGTAAAAATGTATTGCACAAATTTTGTATTATTTTTCTTCAAATTTTCTAATAACACTTTTTTTATTTTCCAGGTACGTAGTGTAGTGAATGACACTAGACAAAATATTGACTTTGCATCATTAGATCTTCAAATGATACTTCAAGAGTTCTCTACAATCACGTAAAACCTAACTTCTCTTTTAGAAGATAAAAATCAAAGTTTTTTGATCAAAAACAAAAGAATCCCCCTTGTAATTATTTAAATTTAAGTATGTACAACTTGTAAAGAAAAGTAATTTTATTTATTGTGTGTATTCAATAAATTTACAAATTGTAATAAAAGTTTTAGCGCTGTTTAATTTCATTACCTCACTTGAAATCACCTCAGTGCGACATTGAAATAAACCAAGTTTATATAATAAAGAAGCTTATTGGATCTTGTACGAGAAGGTTGGATATTATCGTCGACAAAGTTGGTACCACAGACGTAGCTGGCGGGTGCATTCGGTGCTCAGTAATAAACGTCTGCTTTAAAAGTGAGATTCTTGTTCAAAAAGATTTAAAAGATATCCTGTGGTAAAATGTAAATAATTAAACTCCAACCCAATAAGTTATTCCACATTATTGCTGTCACAGAAATACACTGAAAAAAGGCAAGAATATACTGGTGAAACAGCGGTTAAGTGGGAGGAGATTCGTAGCGTCGTCTGTATGTTTACACAATTGACACATAGCTAAGCTACTTATCCGACAACGATACGTTGATAAATTATTGATGTATTTGTGACATTAAAAAAGAAAATCTTCACATCTCAAGTTTAATCAATTTTTACTTTCTCCACCAAGAACTTTAACTTTCTGAATAAATTATACCAAGAAAATTTGGACAAGGCTTTTATTAAATTT
>JAGFPH010025165.1:0-11004 GCA_018207615.1 Philaenus spumarius
GAACGGAAAACAAAATGCATGAAAAAAATTAGTTGCCTTTGACAAGTTGTTGGGTCAACGTGTTGCATTTATAGGCCTTATCTATTTCTCAACTCCCGTAAAGATAAAATAGCAACCTTAATAGTTGCTCAAGCTCAAGCACTTGCTCTACACTACCTCAAGGTAGAGCAACTATTCCCTGCAACTGTCGATGTTAATTTTTTGCGTTGGCAAGCCATTTCGGTGTGTGTTGCAAGTATACTTTAAAAAATTTGCCAAATATAGTAATTATAAACCAATCCAGAAGAGTTCCATAGCTTTTTTGTAGAGAAAGGTTCAAAGAATTCATAAATGCCAGTAAAAAATTGATTGATGTAAAATTTAAAAAGTTAGTAGCTTAAGAAACAAAAAATGTTCAGTAATGAAAGGAAAAAGTTCAACTTTAGGCCTACATAAACAGTACCGTAGTAAACATTTATAAATTTTTTTTTTGTTACATGTATTCAGAGGCTATTTTGAATTAGGTGCTCAAATAATTATTATTTTGTGTTGATAATTTGTATAACTCTATTTGTAAATGAATTATAAACCAACTAGGCCTAATGTTTGTTTTATTTAGTTTCCTCTTGTAAAAGAGTTATACAAATTAGGTGTAAATATAGGATGTTTCTTACCTATTTCATTTTACCAATATTAAGTGTATCAGCCAAAATTGGTACCAAAACAATTGCAATGTCAAAAATTTTAAATTTCATTAACAAACCTTGTTAAATTTTTACTTTATGACAAACATTGAACATTTACCAATCTTCCGTTTAGGGCTTACTCCTTCCAGTTCAGTCCATGTGGATCAGAGAAATAAAAAGTTATTTGGATTATGTGTAAATTAAATCTTTCTCAACTTATATTTTCTATAAGTAGGTGAGGAGTCCGATAGAAATGGGGGAAACATTAAAAAATTGTAAAGCAATAAATGAAATAGGAAAGGTCCTATTTAAATTCATTGTACCAATCTTATTAGAAGTACGGTACTGCTCAAGTATGTTCTTTGTTAGGCAATTACAAATTTAGTTTCTTCCTTGTTTGCGTGCAAAATAAGACCTAATTAATTTATGAGTTTGATGTGTCCTAACATTTAAGGTATGGAAACATTCCTGAAAGAGACTAGCTTCCACGGTATAATGTTGGATAACTTATTTTACGCTGGTATAGAATACAAAAAAGAATTACAAGATTGTGTAACTGAAGGAATTAAAGCAGGGGCTATTAAACCTTTGAGTAGAACTGTGTTCCCTGATGATGAAGCAGAACAGGCCTTCAGGTAAGTCTACATACATTCACAGATATTTGCCTTTAATTAAAAACTTATAAAATCATTTATATTATTATAACACTGCAAATTATTTTAACAGGCTAGTTTTCAATTTACTTTCTTCCTATCTTTTACATAATTTCAGTTACTAGTAAATATGTCAGACCTTTATGTATAGAAGTTACTTAGTAAATTTAAAAGTTACTGGGATGTGCGACATTGACTTTGAGACAAGGACGGAAAGTGTTTTATACAACTTATCGAGATCGAGAAAAAGACTAGAGTGGAGTTCTAGAAACAAACAGGAAACGAGAAATTATTAAGTAAAAGGTAGGATTTATTGAGATCAAGAATATTGAGATTAGAGTTTTACCGACAAGAATGGATCAGAATTTGAATCTTGAGATTAGAGCGAGAAATGTTAAATTCTATTTAAATCATTGAAAGAAATATGTGTATGGGGAGTAATGAGTTAACCTTATTTTCATTTTCTATTACTATTAAATATATGAAAGTTATTGCAATTATATTGTATGTCATAGATATGTAAGGAAATAAACTGGGAAAGTGCCAGTCTAAATTGCTTTCCAAGTGTTTTATTTTGGCAGCCTTCTTGAACAAATTATACATTAGTATTTCATAAATACCTGTGTATCACTTTTTTGTGCTGCTTACAGTCCTGTTTAATACCTCTATATTTAACGAGACAACGATCGTTTCGCCTTTTGATCAGGCATTTTCAACTCACTTTAAAATTCATAAACAATAATTGGCATTATTTTAATGCACGTCAAAAATATCACATAAAGTTTTACACACCAAACATTACACAACACAATTTAAAAATTTTTTTAAAACAAATTTTTAAAAACAAACGAGTATTAATTCAATGTATTAAACAGGAGTATGTATTAATTCAATGTATGTTCAAGTATTAAACAGGACTGTGAGCAGCACAAAAAGGGATACACAGGTATTTATGAAATATTTATACCCAGTCCAGTAAGGCAAACAAACAAAAAAAGTAAATATACATTAGTGGTCATATACTTTCTTGAAAGGTTGGATTTGCACATCGTTGCAAAGTGAGGGATCTGTAGTAAAAATCAGATAGTATAATTGCTGGCATTCTGGTTCTGTGCGCTATGCAGCCAATGCTATTCCCACATCTTTACTAGACTAACTTACATAAAATAAAGATCATAAGGAAACAAACTGAAGAAATGCTAGTCTAATTCACTTGGCAAGGGTTTATACTGCCAGCCATCCTGAAAATGTGGCCAAAACAATATTAATAACAACACATCAATACCTCATGTATATAATATAGCAATGGCTTGAATAAATGATATATTTGTAGAGGTTTCCAAGCATGGTATTGCTGTACACCGCCTGAATGGAAAACATATTTGTCTTAACCTTTTCACTAAAGTATGGATCCGCTATAGTTTCCCTGTAAAGTACGGTACCAGTAGTTTAACATCGCTAGTTTTTCAAATTTTTAGCAACATTTAATCGAATATGAAAACCAAATAATGTGTCACCAAATTTTAGCTCTATCCTAAAACTGTTTTGTGTTGGGTCATTCTCCCAAAAATTTACAGTTTGATGTCACCACCCATTCTCTATATTATAATAAAGGAAATATTTAAAAAATAACTTTATATATACTAACAAACTTACTCATACTGGTAAAATTTCGATTTTACATATTTTTTAACAGAAATTGTGCCCACAGAAGGGAACAAATTACTTCTGTGGACAGTCCCCAGCTATGTTTTCAAACATTATTTGAATTGCAATCTTATTAATTTGTTTATTTTTAGCATCATTTAATTAACACTGGCAATAAAACATCTACACAGTTATATGAAATAAACATTTATGAATTTAAATAAATTTCAGATTATCTTTTTATTTTTATTTGAAAAGTGTCTTTCATTTTATAGTCACATCTGTGGACATTCCTTCGCTAGTTGTAAAAAACTTCAACAAAGTGCAGGGAGTATGTTCCTTGTCTATTAGGAGAGAAAATAGTAATTTATATTATAGAGTGATTTTCTCTGAAAGTATAGTTTTATTTCAACTCTTGATCATTATTAAGTTGTTTCGTCATTCTTACTGCCTCACTTCTGTTATCAAACAATTTCAGGTAAAATTATCCTTATCATTTAATAAGGATAACTATATTTATATTTCATTGTGTATATTTCTTGGCAGAAGAACCAAACTTCTCAAAGTTGTAGTTGCTGGGCTTATTGGATTTAAAAATAGTCACTTCTGTAGACATCACTTCTGTGGACAGTGGTGATAGATTAACATCAGATGTTAATTTAGATTTTTTTTTTTATTGTAAGTTTGACAAGTATCATAATATTATCAGGGACAGTCTAATAAGTATATTTATGTATGTTTTAAACAAATTTTTAATTATTATACATTAAAAATATTTGTTCCCTGAACTGTACATTTTTTTGGAGAATGACCCAGTTATTGAAATTTGTCAAACTATTTAGCTGTTTTACCTATTATTAACTAGTTGCTATGGTAATGAATACGAACATAGCTATGTTTTCCTCTTCATTCACTACACCTCTATATCGTAACATAGCACATTTTGGACCTGTGTGGCGATATCAAACACTGTCTGAATCATGTCTATTATAATCATGTGCGCATAATAACTAACTATACATTGCAAACTCTGATGGTCGCTTTACTTTAGGTACATGGCAGCGGGTAAACACATTGGTAAGGTACTCTTGAAGATCAGAGAAGAAGAACCCAAGAAAGTGCAAGTACCAGCGTTGCTAACACATTATGCCAAACCCCGGTATACATGTACGGAAGATGATTGTTATATTGTACTTGGTAAGTTCTCTATAAACATTTTCTTTTAAACTGATTTACAAATTGTTTCCTTCCCATAGAACATTACATTTATTGAAACCATTGTTGCTATTACCGTTTGTAAATTAATTGCTCGAAATAAATAATAAACATCACGTTTTATTTCCCCCCAGTACAAAAATACCAAAATTTTTCCATATAGTCATTTTTTCCTTACATTTACAGATACATTACATTGATAAAGTGTACAGCAGAAACTATTGAAGAAGGTAAATGAGTTCTATCGCAGATCTAAAACACAACTACTTACTATGGTTTTCCCCATTCTGACTAATGTTATAAATTAACAATTTGAACCCCAGGTGACGATATATCGTCACCTATAAATTGTGCGAAAAACCCCAGGGTGACGTTATATCGCCACCATAGATCGAGCGAGAAACGCCAGGTGACGATATAACGTCACCGTAGGTTTAGTGTTTTTAAACACGTATAAATAAATATTTCACAACTAGCAGCGATTTGTCACTGTCAATGCAGTAGCTTCTCGTGTTTATTCCTGTGGTGTTGTCTAACAAGGTTATCTTTCCTCGCGTTTATTTTATTGTGAGTTTTGGTTTTAGTGTATGAAAAAGATTTAAAACTGCTTGCATAAGGTTATACGACCATGTTATACGAGCGATGATAGCGCCAAGTTGGTGTTAAATATTTTGTCATTTTGAAGTACCGTACACAATAATCACTTTGTAATAAACAATAACCGCTAGAACCAGGACAAATTAAATATTTCTGACCTCTCTGGTCGCTGCGCTGCTAGTGTTGATAGCGCTCAGTATAACCGGGTTCAGCGTTGATAGCGCCGAGTTGTTAATACGTCAGACCACGGTGTTGGCGGCGCTCGGTTAACGCGGATTCGCTCGTTTAACTTGGCCCGCGGTATTTCCATTTACCCAATAAAGCGATGTTGAAAATGTGGTGCTATCTGCGCTCGTATAACATGTATCTAATTATCTAAGGAAGGATGTCACCCAGAATGCTTATTGAAGAATGTCTGTAATAAGGCCTAAGCCTAGTCATTTTTAAAAAGTAAACTTTTCTTATAAATATAAGTGAAAATACAAATATTTTTGTGTTGTTATCAACAAACAAACTTATATAAGTGAATACCACAATATAAAATTAGTGAGTACTTAATATTTCCCGAGTTATTTATTTCGTAAGCTATATCTCATTTTACATGTAGCATAAAATTATAAAAAAGATTATTAAAAGTTTGATATTTGATTTAGAAAGACAATTTTTTTTTAGATAGCAGAAAAATATATTTAGAATGAAATGATATAGCTTCCCACAGGTAAATTTCTCTTCCTTTTGTTTTGTAAAGGCTCCCAAAAATCGTTTTTATTTTATTAATTTTTATTATTATTATTATTTAGGAGGTGTACATTAACAAATTTTTTATAATTATAAAAACTTTTTTATTGTCTAATACATTTTAATCCTAACAAATTAAGACCTCACTCATAACAATAGCACACATATTAACAAAGTTATGAATTTTTTACCAAAACTCTGTAAAAAGCCTCTTAAGGCTCTGGTATTTTTCGACAGTTTTGTGGTAGTGATGTGTTTGTACACATTTTGGAATTCCAATTTTTTGGTCCGGGGTTAAAAGGGTTAATTAATTATCGAATTTCCATAGGCAAAATTAGCTATTGTAGTGACCCTTATGGTAAGACCTAAGGTCGGGAGTAGCAAATGAGCATCGATCATGGTCCCCAGAACACGTTTTGGGGTGTCATTATAAATCATATATATATTATGTACATATATATATATATGTGTTCGCACTCTAGCGGCTGCATTTTAAGTCCTATTTGGTCCAAATTTGGTACACACGTTGGTTGTTTACGTCGCTCGGACGAGTTTGTTAGCCAAAAAATCCAATAACCGGAAATATGTTTTTTGACCGGAAGTAACTATTTTTTTGAGATTTTTCCTACAAGAATGAATTTTGTTTAGAGTTTTTTCTAAAAATATAAATGTAGGATGTTATTCTGCACATTTTGTTTTTTTATGCGACCTTATAGCTCGTTTGGTTCCCCCAAAATCGATCAAAACGTAAAATACCATAAAAGTACCCGGTTCAAAGCCATGTGGCGGATTTTATCGTGAGGTTGGCGTGCAAAACATTGTGTATTGGAAATACTTCCAATATGCGGAAGGCGTGCGAAGCCTGCAATGCTTTGTGTATTGAAGATACTCCTAATATGCCGAATGGCATGCGAAGCATTTTGCAGCTATTCAGCACCGTCGTGAATAGACCTATTTCAAAAATTGTTGTTTGAAACACTAAAACATAGGCCTATAAACTTAATTTTGGAAATTTGCTCAACTCACATCAGCGGTTCAGCTGCGTGGTCGAATTATTACAACTTACCGTCGTCAATAGTTACTTGTATAAATTTCAAACGATGGCCGTTTCGGCTACCCAGTCGTTATCAAGTTAAAATTCGTTGGAGAAATAACTCCGTTGTCACAGATCACTTGACATATTTACACACAAACATTCAGAATAAATTAAACATTTTTATTTCTGTAGAAAGTAAGTTATATGTTTTCTGCTGGGTCTAGGGACTATGAATTCGTGTTTTTTTTTTTTAAATAAGTCAAAAACTGGTTGAGGAAAATAGCACTATAAGAATGTTAAAACAGACTTCGGTAAGAACCCTCAGTACTACTTCTTTGATAAAATATTGTCACCACTTTTTAAATAACAAGGTATCTCAATGGCAAAGTCCGTAATATCTTTTAGCAGACAAGGTTGAGACTATAAATATATTTTTCTTTACTATCTTTTTTCCCTTTTTGAGATTATACTTAACAATATTTTTTCAGTCTTCATAACAGTAATCCCAAATAGCATAGTGTTTATTTTATTATGTTTATAGAAATATTCTTGTTTTGGTACTTTATACATTTATGTTTAACATTCATTTTGCAAATTTGTTTGTTTTCCTGAATGCGGAAACCTTTAATCAACTCACACATTGATCCTTGTTGTTTTTTACTCTAAAACAATTGCAATTTCGGACAGTTGTCCATCATCAGGTTTTATGAAATATCATGTACACATAACATCATAAAAACACATAGTTCTCTCAGTGTGGAGTTCGTTAAGTTCAAACGCGCACTTTTTGGTACCGAACATTGACATGCACGTCGGTTGTTGAATTTGTACTGATCGAAGTTTGGTTATGCAACGACATTGGACCGTGTCCCCATCCTTTGTCTTGTAATTAATGTATCATACAATATGTTTGATTTAAAGGTCAGTTGGTCGTTTAATATGTTGTTGGGTTCACCTTTTGTTGTAAAATTTCAAATTCCTTTAACGCGTTTAAAGTATCCTTTTTTACATTTAATTAATATACTCATGATGGTGTTAATATCAGTACATGAATGGAGGTTATTGATAATAAGGTGTTTGGCGTATGTGGCTTTAATAGTCCTAAGGTTGCTAGGTGGCAAATGTTCTTTGAACCTTATGTTAAAGGGATGTCCAGTTTGTCCTACGTAAAAACTAGGGCAATCATTAGGCTACATACTAACTTGTAGACACCAGTTGTTATGTATTCATCAACTTTTGCTCTGGTTTTTGGTTTTAGTAGAAATTCCAGCTTGTTAGTAGTACATAATGTGACAATTATGTTGTTGCTGGCCATTATAGTCCTTAAAGGTGTTGTTGAACATGCATATTCATATGATACATATTTTTCTTGTCTATATTATTGCTTGATTGTTATCCTTTGTGTCTTTTTATTGTGTTTACATATTAATTGGTCCACAATAGTGGTCTTGTAACCATTGGCCTGTGCGATGTCTTTGATGATATTCCTTTCTCTTTCATCATTTTATAAGTGACATGGGTACGGATAAAAGTCTGTATACAAGGCAATTATAAGCTGCGAGTTTTTGCTCTGGTGGGTGGTGAGAAGAATTATGTATGGTTTTATCTGTTGTTGTAGGTTTTCTACAGATATTGAATGCAACTTCGTGTTGTTGCGAGATATGTCCAGGTCTAAGTAATTCAAACCGTTGCTATTTTCAGTTTCAACAGTGAAGGTTCGGTTCGGGTGTATATTATTTATGAATTTAGTTAAGAGACTTAATTGTCTGTCGCTACCATTAAACAGAATAATGGTATCATCCACACATCTATTATAGAAAATTATTTTACTCTTAAACGGGTTAGAGTCTGCCAATAGGTAATGGTTTTCTATGTAATTTAGGTATATTTCAGATAATATACCATAAAGGGGTGAACCCATGGCTAGGCCGACATTCTTTAGGAAGTATTCATTATTGAAAGTGAAATAATTCTGCTTTAGGGTTGTTTTTAGAAGGTTTATGAATTCGTCTATTGCACGCTTATGGACCCAGAAGCTCATGCTTGCCCTAACTCTTGCATAAAATAAAATAAGTATATGTAAAGTCAAACGGCACATAATATTTAAAACATATTTTAGTGCTAATCTCTTAAAATAAAATACCTGACCATAATTAATAATATACATATTTTCCTTTCCCTGGGAGCTGGGGTGGAGGGGCGCCGCCCCTTTCTGCCCATAGGATGGGCGCCCATGATAATATAGTTCCCCTGTTTATTGTTTTCTTCATCCTGCGATGGACAAAAACACAAACTCAATTTAAGGAGTTTTCTCACCCATCACTTTCTTATACTAAGTCACTAATCTTTCCTAAATTCTTAAAACCTCCCTCTAGCATTTAACAAAAATTATATTTAGGATGTAGAATTAACCAATGACATTAGCAGTTAAGTTAAATGTTTCTGTGGTGCTATAGAGAGAGTATTGTAAAATTTCAAAACAATATCTTAATCGAATGTCGTACATTTAAATTACATAGTATAAAAATACTATAATAACTTTAGCTTTAAAAGAGTAAAAGTATCAAATGACAAAGTAATTACAAATATTTTAAAGTGGGAGCTTCAGTAATTAAATAGATTTCATTATTGGATCCCAGTCCCATTGATAGGCAAATTATGAGAACCTTCCTGTGAAAGAAATATTGAATTTTATTTTTAAAGCTACTATCTATTCTTACTAGGTGGTCTTGGAGGTTTTGGTCTTGAGCTGGCAGATTGGCTGGCAATACGAGGTGCAAGAAAGTTGGTTCTAACTTCACGAACAGGCTTAAGAACCGGTTACCAAGCAATGAGGATTAGAATCTGGCGCAGTTATGGAGTTAAAGTAGAAATATCTACCGCTGATATAACCACTGAACAAGGAACTATCGATCTTTTAACACAAGCTAACAAACTTGGCCCAGTGTCTGCAATATTCAATCTTGCTGTGGTAAGTTGCAAAATACTTAAAACAAACGTAACTGTATATTACAATTTAACTGCATAAAATGTAAACATTTTTTAGTTTTTATCAACTTACCAGCTTTTGATGCTTTATTATTTTTTTTTTCGTTATCTTTGATCAACATCGTTAAACAATCATCTCGGCGTAGCACCATCACGGAGCTCGTAGAGACCAGTTCCTAAAATTAATTATGTGACATTTGTTATGTGTTTCGTGTTTGTGTATTTTATGTAAAACATGTAGTGTTGAGTAAAAGAAATAATAAGGCATCAAAAAGCGGTTATTTGATAAAAACTATTTAGTGCTAAGGGCAAGGTGCAGTGAGTAACTCGCTTGGCAGATTAAAATGAGAGATTTTATTACTCTGTTTTTCTAACAACAATCTCAGTAGCAAAATTTTTCAATGTTTAATGTCAATAAACATAAATTTATTTAAATGCAAATCTATTTCTAAATAATACATTCAATATTTAACTGTACTTGATATCTTATACATATTCTATTACATCATTTTCAAAATGGCTCACTCGCGTTTATAAATTTACTCTCACAATTTCCCTAGTAAATAAATTTTTAATCCTTATATATTATTTCTCAAAGGTGTTTTTTTGTCGCTAACTGATATCTCTCTTAATTCTTCATCAAAATTAATTAATCAAGCATCATTTTAAAGCTTATGTTCCCCACTATTGACAAAAAATAGACAAACAGCTTCAAATTCATGTTTTCGTTACAAAAATTTATTAAAAAACTTTTATACTATACTTCATAATATGGTTCCTGATCACAGCTGTTAGTTTGATTATTTACTTTCCATATGCAAGTGTTATAAACTGTTATTTATAAACCAATGTAAATAAATAAACGTAATTAACTGAACTAAATGAACGTATTAAATCAGGAAAGTACTCCTAACTTGCGAAATATTCGCACGGGTCAGCTAATCTTTAATATTATAATTTCAAATTTGAATCCTGAAATGAATAGCGAGCAAGTGCATAAATATTTCATACTTTTTGTTTCTATTAGTCACCCATGGTGATCATATTTTTTTTGGCAATTCTCTGTTAAGTTAAATCTTGTCGTCTTGTTGTCATTGTAAGAAAATGATAGTAAATGGTTATTGTAAAAAAGAACAATAGACAATGAAAGAAAACAATAGCTGACAAGTATTATAAGAAAACCCTAATAAAGAGTTATTGTAAAATACATAAATAAAAGTTATTACGGGATAACTGTAATAGACAGTCATTGTAAGAAAACAATAACAATAATAGATGGTTATTGTAAAAAATTGTAGTAGATGGTTACAGTAAAAGAAACAAATCAGTCAGTTATTGTAAGAAAAGAATAATAGATGGTTATTGTGAGAAAACCACAATAGACTGTCATTGTAAGAAAACCATAACAAAGGTTACTGTGATAATATCGAAATATACAGTTACTGTAAGAAAACCATAACAGATG
>JAGFPH010025169.1:0-11003 GCA_018207615.1 Philaenus spumarius
AAAAAAGGGGGCGTGGCCCGAGGTCAATGACCTTCCCCCACTCCATTTTACGCCATATCACCGCGGACTCTACTACTAATTTATGTTTCGAGATCGCTAATAATAAATGTAGACAGAGGTAGCCGTTTTTACCTTGATATTGTAATTTTAATGATTAAAAAATCTACAGAACGGTTGAAGATATTGTTAAACAGTTTTCACCATTGCTTTTTTCGTTAAATTTCACATCGAAATGATTTGCCATACGGGTTTGTAGCTATTTAAAAATAACGCTAAGTTGAATCCAATATGGCGGATCCAAAATGGCAGACAAAAATTTTAGGTACAACCCAGAATAGTTTATTTTATACAGTAATCAATTAAATTTAATCTGGTTACCCTATGTAACCTGTTTAGCTGTAATTAAGCCGTTTCCAGACTTTCCGGACACTCTGTATATCAGATTATTTTACACAATTTGTATTTTTACACTACCATACAGCTCGTATTGTTCCCCCAAAATCGATAAAAACTTAAAATACCATAAATTTACCCGGTTCATATCCACTGGGTCTGTTTCTGATTAAGAGTTAGTCAACCAATTGCCTACGCACAGGCTTAAACCATGTAGGTATTGTTCCATAATTCAAACATGTAAAATCATGTAGTAGAGTTAGCGTAAATAATACTCATTTTATTTCATACAGCATTGTATGTACATGCGACTAAACGACACTCACATAATGCAAAGTGACATATTCCCGCCTTTAAGTTTTAATGGCGTTGTTGAGGTTAACTCGACAGCTGAAACCTGACGTTTCCGGCAGTTCCAATTGCTAACGTTGATCTGTATCGTCAGTTTCAATGATTGTCAAAATCAGCTAACTTTCCTTTACCGACAAAATAACAATGTACTTGATAGTAACTGGCCACGACTTTCAGACAGAATTTTGTTGAGCTGGCATTCCCATACAATTAGTGAAATCGTTTTTATATTCTATTTGTAGGTTTAATTGGCCAATACAACCTTCTTATTGTATCGGGAGAATTTTCAATACACAGAGCATTGCGTACATCGCACGCCAATTTTCAGCCTACTTGCTATGGACGCACATTTGCGTCCGCTTTAAAATATTAGTGATTATTTCGTAGAAAGGTTCGAAAATAAAAAAAAATAAGTAATTTCTACTCATTTAGACTATAAATATATACAAAATAAAAGGTCAGCTCCTAGCATAGGAAATACGAAATTTGCGTAGCAGTGAACGTGTTAATAAATTTTACAATGGTGTATTACATGACCTAACTTTAACATTCAAATTAATTGTTAACCCATAAAAATGTGTCGTATTATGCAACGCTTAATCATTTACCAAAGTTTAGTAATGCGATATCTTATATGTAGCGTAATAAAACTAAACATACATACTTCCACATTTCTGTGGACGAGATATTGTGCCGTTATTTAAATAGCGCGCCACTATTTGAAGCAAAAAGACATCTCTGATTAAACCAAACTGTTTCCCTGCCCAATACACTGAATGCCCATGGCACCTAGCGGGTAGAGGACGTAACTCTAAAACAGCTGACATTGCATCACCGCATAACATTGCTAAGCGCAGGCGCAGATACCTGTAACTTATGTAATCGTTCTTTAGTCAATCTCTTTGTTAATTAACCTTGAACTTGTACAGACCTTCGTTCAGCCACCGACATAAAGGACTTGAAACCCTCATGGCAACGTGAATTTTTGCAAAATGCGAAGTGATACGTGAACTAGTTATTTTTAAATCTAAAATAGTCTTTCAAAAGTGCGATAAAAAAAACCCAGTAATGTCGCGAAAGTCATTCGCCGAGTTTCGTTAGTTCACAAAACATGTGAATAAGTTTAAACACTTTGACATCAATTGCCAGGTAACCATTTAAACCATTTCTTAATTATATTTCTATCTGAGTTGCTATATTAATTTGTAATGTTGTAAATTTTAACTATAATTATATATCTGCAGTTACAGGATAATTTTGTTAATCCATAAGTAAATTTAACCTATACAGCCATTTATTTAACCAAAGATACAGCCTATAAGCCTTCAGCAAATTTCAGTTTAAAATATAGTAGCCTTTTTTTAGAAGGAGAAACATATCCTTCTGTTCAATTTTCTGTTAGTAATTTTATAAAACAATATGATACCATACAGTTTCTTGCACGAACAAACATTCAGTTTCTTGCACAATATTACAATTCTGTTTTGCACATGATTTTTTTTTGCACTTTACCTTTTGGTTCTGAAAATAAAATTATGTTTTATTTTGTTTCATAGTTTACAAATGGTGCAACAATGACCCACAAAACTGAATAAACTTAACTTTTGAAAATTTCTGCCTTCAAAAGAACTGTCAGTGTAAATGTCCAAATTTGTGAAACATCAGTGACTATTAATGTATAATTATATATAATTTAAAATAGCAATTACCTGTTTTAAAATCAGAATTAATGAAGGCTGTTTTATAACAAAAAAATACAAAGATAATCTGATAAAGGCTGTATGCAAATTTCTTTTAATTAAATAACCTTGAAGGGACCGCTAGCAAATTTTGGAACTTCAATCCCCCAGGGATTTCATTAAAAAATCTAAAAGTTTTTTTTTATTTATTATATGAGAGACGTCTCACCAAATTATCAAACGCCATTATTTTTATTATTTAATTTCACTTAGTATTAAGGTTGGCCAACAAAACAAGAGTTATTAATAAATCCATGGTACTATGTATTTCATTTTGTAATGTTGTAAAATGTAATAAATTGTAATAAATCTTTTATTATAAATGGGGAGGGTTTTTCTAATTTTACTTCAGGGAAGGGTTCTTTTAAATATAACCAAAATCAATATTGTAAATGTAAACTATTCTTAAATTTTCTTTTTAATTATAACTAAGGGCATATCAATTTGAATCTTTTATTTAAGGGCATATGAATTTTTAAACAATCACTTTACAGTTCATTTAAATAAACAAAGTGTTCATTATATGATTTGTATTTATTTTATTTTCCTGTAAATAGCTAACTCATGTGGTCAATATCAACTTTAAATAAGGTAAGGTTACAGACCTTTTGCTGTACTTGGTAAACCTTTAATTCTTATAGGATTGTATGTACCATCTTCGTCTTAGCCCAGCACGCATTCCAGATTGTTGTCATTATTTCTTAAAAGGTGGTACAATATGTTAATGCGATTTTGTAAACCTGTGCAGGTTTGAAAGCTGTGGGACGTTGAACCCATCCAGACTTTTCTTTGAATGTATCTTCCACTTGCTTACGAAAGTAAGTTTTAAAATACTTAAAACAATAACGCTGCACAACATAAAGGATAATACAGTTTAGTCGTGACGTTCCCTCGTGGCTAGGAAGAAGATTAACTTTATTTGCAAGTTTTAACCAGTTAAAACTTTATAAACTGTTAATTTAAGTTAAAAAGCACTTCTCAAGTTTTATGTAACAAGTCTTAAGTCTTTACTAAAGCGACGTCACTTAAAGACATTTTGTGGTTATGTGAGGCACGTGCATGAACATTCAAGGTTGAAAAACTTTCTGTGGCTTTCATAATTACGTCAATACTATAATTTATAATGATGTTAAAAATAAGCAAACGTCAAAAGTGTATTTTTATTTTGCATGTTTGGTATTTAAGTAAGAAAAAAATTAAATTATTGGAATAATTTTTCTCTGATTGATAATTTTTATGATTACAAATTTTAAATAAACTTGTTCTAAGCGACGTTTATTAATTATTACAACTAAGGCCCGTGAAAATCACAGTCAGATTAATTAGATACACATCAGATTTTTTTTTTTTTGCTTTCCATGCCACTTTGTGCCTTTCGGCTAACGAGCATGTTTTTTTGGGTTTTTAATATTTTATGGTCCCCCTCGGGATTTGAACCCGGGACGTCTTGCTTATGAGGCAAGTACCATGGCGGTTGAGCTATGACAGAGGACTAAGATACACATCAGAAATACATAACTAAATAAATATATATATTTAAAAACACTAGATTTATATATGCCTACCTAATTATGCTGAGGGGATTTTTAACTCAGTAAATTAGTACAATTAATTGTAAGTTTACAATTTCTAGCTGTCTTTGTTTTTGTTTTTTTGTTTTTTGTAAATGTGTTATTTAAATAATATATTTACTTTATATATCAAGAAAGATACAAATATTATTTTAATTGATTTTTATTTCATACTGACATATCAAATAATTGAAATGTTTAAAAAATTATAAAATAGTCATACATACATGTTTTATAATTTAGATATGATTATAAAATTACTGTATGCTTATGTGTTCAAAAGATTTGATTATATACATTGTTATATGTCAAAAAAAAAAGATATAAACTTTATCTTTTAATTTATTTGTATTTAATATTGATAGACAAATGATTTAGACTTTATTAATATCATAATCCTATTACTTTAAAAGAGCAATTCTTGTATCTATCTTTGTTTCTATCTTTGTAGCTATCTTTGTATCTGTCGGGATTCTCGAAAACGGATCTAACGAATTCAAAGAAATTTTGTATTTAGGTATAGTTTTGATTTTTAAGTACACGCATTCGGAAGCTCATTCTATAGCTAAAAATAAGGAAACAATTAATACAAACCTATGCCCGAAAACGCTTCGTTTTCCAGATATCGGCCATTTTGTTGTTTGTACAAAATAATTCATAACTAGAGAAATGTTTGACTGATTGAGTTCAAACTTAACGTGAAGTTTAACCTAAAAATTATATATCTCAATAAAAATATAGGTGACTAAATCCATTTATGCGTTTCAAAATGAAAACTTCAAACCTAAATTACTCAAAAAAGAAATTACTTTTTAACAAAAAATTATACTACTTAAGTTATGTGTAATAATGCATTTGTTCAACCCGGCATCCTATACCAACAGAGTAAACTCAGCAATATTGTATGTACATATGCTGTTATTATCTTTGACTTAGCTATAATCTGTCATCTGATTGTTTTGACCATGAGACCATCCGATAGGAAATCAAAAGTGCTACAAAAAAAAAGTTGTCTTGAATTTGTTTGTTAAAATGTACGGTTTATGAGTAGTTTAGGTTTGAAATTTTCAAACAGCCGCTACTTTGAAACGCATGATTGGATTTAATCGATTATTTTCCTTGAGATATATTATTGTTAGGTTAAACTTCGCGCCAAGTTTGAACTGAATCAATCGAATATCTAGATATCAATCATTTTGTTTAGAAAACCAAAAGGGCGGATATCTGGAAAACGAAGCGTTTTTGGGCTTATGTTTATATGGACTTTTTGCCTTATTTTGTGCTATAGAAAGAGCTTCCGAGGGATTTCCGCATAGTTTTCAGTCACCCTATATGGAACGCTGTTTTCTATTACCCATACCATTTGTGATGTAAGGCATTCATAGATGTGCAATATTATTATTGGAGTTTAATTTAACGTATTTTCTGTTTTACATTATAAAACAAACATAAGTATGGGTGACCAAGTGGGCATGGATGTATACATAATTGTACAAATACTAAATTACATCAATAATGCATAATTACTAAAAAGTCATCATTCACTAATTACACTATATTCAGAGTGCCAGTTGGAAGTAGAGTCTACCTGCCAAATCGCAAATAATTTCGTAAATCAAGCTCGGATCAATTGAACTGGATGCAATATCGACAATATTTGAGTAGCTGTCTCTTTTGAATACACACTTGCGTCACGTGGTTTCTTCCCGTTCCCTTCTACAGCGATCCTATAATGTTTAAATAGGAAGGGCTAGTAGAGTTTGTCTTTATAGATTATAGATAAATGAACTGTTCTGCGAAGTAAAAATACAGAGGAGAAAAACAAAACGTAATTAAAAGAAACCTTTTTTTTCCGCTGACCTCAGCGCACTCTTTTCAGCTCGGAGACCATCCTGACAGCTCCGGAGTTGAAGAGGACCAAGGGCACAAGTGTTCGCTCCGTCACAACTGGTGTTAAGAAGCGGAGGTCTAGCGTCACATACCTTTTAAAAAACTGTTAATTGTGTATCTAGATGGGAAAAAATAATTAAAATATATGTTTGTATTAAATTAAAAGTTAAAAAACATGCTCTACCAACTGAGCTATCCTGATCACTAAAATCCTGATCGCTTATTTATCTAGTTATTTAATTAAATTAACGCTTGCTGAGGAAGCGTGTAAGCAGGTAAATTATTACATAATAATAAATAACATCACGGTAGGCTGCAAAAAGAATTAAGATTGTTTTCAATGTCACATAAGTAAGGTATTCAGCATATTAGTGAAATAAATGCAGTAAAACCGTACAAGTTAAAAAATGACATCGACCAATATCTGAAGTAATCGGGATTGCTCAGTTGGTAGAGCGTTACTACGGAATGGTAAAGGACCTGGGTTCAAATCCAGGTCTTGGTCGATGTTTTTTCACTTGTAATTTAATTTAATTACCATTGCTGAGAAAGCGTGTAAGCAGGTAAATTATTGCAAATAAAAAAAATATCTTATCCAGGCTTGAACAATTACTAAGAAAACTAAATTTCATTTGTGGTGGACAATTTAGTAGTCATATTACAATAACGCAACAGATATTTCATAACGAAATAGTTTATATTTAACTAACTAACGAATTGAAATAACTAAAGAATTAATTGCAGTTATAGTTTCATTTAGTAATTTAAATTGTTTAAACGAAACATTGATGCAGATTTTTTTGATTCTCTCGAGATTAAATGTAAATGTTCAGCGTCTAGACGCCATTAACAACACACCATTTAGTTTGACAATGCATTCCCACAAGTAGATTCAGCTGAGTTCCTACAACAGAGTCGAATGAATGTGAGTTCAAGTGAAGTGGAAAGTTGATGATAAATCAACCCTAATGGTAATGGTAATTAGGTCTCAGGGGTTGGCTAACCTGGTTTTTAGTTTAAGTGATTAGATATATGTATGTACTTAAATTAGTAATCAAGTTACAATAACTCAACAGATACTTTCTATCTAAATAGTTTATATTTTAGTTTTACCTTTAAATCTATTATTAATACAAGAATTAATTGCGTCTCTAGGTTAGTTTGGTAATTTGTAGTTTTTAAACGAAATATTAATGCAGATATTTTTAAATAACTTTAACTAAATGATCCCTGAGCGCCCAAGATTCCCTCGAGATTAAATGTAAATGCTCAGCGTCTAGACGCCATTAACAACACAACATTTAGTTTGACAATACATTCCCACAAGTAGATTCAGCTGAGTTCACTCAACAGAGTCGAATGAATGTGAGTTCAAGTAAAGTGGAAAGTTGATGATAAATCAACCCTAATGGTAATGGTAATTAGGTCTCAAGGGTTGGCTAACCTGGTTTTTATTTTAAGTGATTAGATATATGTATGTACGTAATGACGTATAACGAGCAAACGAATCAGTTTAAAAGATTCAACCTAAACCAAACTATTTAGCTTTAAAATGGCGGCTTGTATTTATGCGTGCGATATAAGTTATACTTCTGTGGTGTGATTAAATAATTAAGATTTATTTTAGAAACATGTTAATGTCAATGAATTACATGTTAAAACTTTATGAAAAAGCGACATCATCACAGCAGTGTTTTGAAGTAAACATCTAAACAATAACCGTTGCGATAATAAGAACTAAATTACAAACAGCAGGCATAAAAACAGTATTCTATCACTGTTTAATAAAAAAAACGAATTCGGTGAAATGAAACTGGCCCATTTTAAACATTAAATTAAATAAACGATACCAAGAACTGGCACATAATTTCTAACATACATATTTAAATTATTAAACAGATTCACAGTGACTTCATAATTGTTGGAGTGAGGGGTAGGAGAGGTGTTATTAAAGTAGAAGATTAACTAATCAATATAATTATTATTATTAGCTAGGGAGAAAACTATTCGATTGATTTCGAACAAATTTGCAGCAAACATGTCAATTGGGAATGTATAGATGCACGAAAAAGTTTGAGAAAATTTTTAAAAAACAACTCCCAAAAAAAAAAAACCCCAAAAATCAGTTATTATTATTATTATTAGCTAACGAGAATTTTTAGAAAGAGGCCGTTTTTCGCATGTGGTCGAGGTACATTAAGGACTACAAATAAGACAAATTTGATCAAAATCGGTTGAACCTTTTTGTATAAAAAAAATAATAACTGATGTTTTAAGGGTTTTTTTTTTTTGCCAAAAAGGGGGTTGTTTTTCAAAAAATGTCTAAACCTTTTTTCGTAGATTTATACAGGCCTAATTGACATGTCAATTGCAAATTTGTTTGAAATCGATGGAATAGTTTTCTCTCTAGCTTTGTATACAGACATTTTGTAAAAAACACTTTTTTGGACTCTGGGGGTCATAAAACGGATATTTTCACAAAAATATCAACATCGATTTTTTTGCGATCACTCTACTCTCTCTATACTGTAGTATAGTGAGCAAGTAAAATTAATTATTTAATAGTTTTAGGTCGAGTTCGCCTTTAAAGATGTACCTTTAATACTTATTTCTAAAATACATTTTTTTTATTAAATTTTTTGTCATATAAGACAACATTTTTAAATGAAGGCAAAACAAGGTTGTTTACGTTATTTAGTTTGTGACTGTATTTTGTAAAGTATTAAGAGCTTTAAGAAAATTACTAAATGTATTTTAGTATCAATACTTCAAAAATAAAATAATATAAAGAGTCAATATTCAAAATGAAAGCATTCTTAAAATATTTAAAGTGTTCTAAAACATGACTTGTTTCAAACTTCATAAAACGTAAGACTTATTATTATTTATAGTAATTATCTTATTACGAACTTTAGTTATGTTGTTCTAAATTCTTTTTGATTTTCAGTTAAAAGTTAAATACCTTTTACTTTTACATTAATTACACATTAAATTCCAAGAATATTTTAAATAAACACGAAAGTTTCTAGTGTTTTCTGTAAGTTATCATGAGTTCAGAATTCTTTCTCGGAATAATAGTTTAATATACTTTAGTTACACCAAGTATTCGACTTAAATAAACTTGTTTTTACATTTGACGTTTGTGACAACAAATAAAGTTGACTTATTTAAAAGGAATTTCTTTTTTCGAAAGTTAGTTTTAAATACATAATTCATATTACTGTTGGAAAGTTTACAAGAAAGTTGTACTACTGATTGATTTGAATATTGAGTCAGTAAGCCTACAATAAATTTTTCAGAAACACAAGTAAACGCTGAATATAAAGTTTATGTTAATATAAGCTGGGGAACTTAGCGTAGAAACTTTGCACTTATTTCTTATGTAAGGGTATGGTTTCAAGTTGATGGAGAAAATACGGAAATATTACGAATAAACTTAAATTATGTTTAGATCTTTAAATAGTTACGACAAATTTTATTGTTCGTTAAAACTATGTTTTAAATTGAAAATAAATGTAGTTTAGCGGGCATGATTGTTTGAAACTAGCAGGTACACATGACTTTGCTGGAAAATGTGATTAAGTCAATGAGTATGACTATAAGAAATTAATTGCTCTTTATATCTTTATATTTGTACAAATCATAGTTACATACTTTATAAAAAAAAAAAAAAAACAAGAAACAACCTATTTGAGGTAGTGATTAATACAAAATTTGTTTAAAAGATAAACATAAATATATAAATTGCTAACCGTGATACAGCGATGTATTTAGTACCAAATAATGTACATTCGATTTTTTTTAAAATATTAAAAATTTAAAAAATAATATACTGTAGCTTCACTATTAAAATAGTTCAACGGAGATCTTAGTTTCCAAAACAAAGGTAAATACATATTTTAATAAATATACTATAATGTTTTAGTATCAATACAACTATTCACATATATAGGGTGTATAAAAAGTCCTGCAATGGTATAATATTTTGTATATGAAGAAAATTTTAAGGTAGATGTGATTGAGGGACCTACTCTATGTAAAAATACTATTTTATTAAGATTTCAAAAAAAATTATCCGCCATCTTGGACCTGCCATTTCGAATGTACCGGTATCTTTGTTTTTTTTTTAAATGGGAAGGTCGCATGTGATACATCAGATCAATTTAGAATTTCAAGGGAAAACCAACGGTGAAATTTGCACATCCATATCTTTAACCAATTAAAAATTGCGGCCAAAAAACAACAAAATAGTGTTTTTCGATTTTGCCCCGTTTTGTTGTACTATTTAAATAAATATATATTAATTATTCTTCTTTTTGGATTCAGAATTAAATAAGCTTTCAAACGATATGCCACCCAACGATATTTGGTTGAACCACTCGAAATCAATTTTGAAAAATCAAAATGGCTATAATTAAAATTTGTTTAATACTCCCAAATATCGTTGTGTGGCATATCGTTTGAAAGCTTATTTAATTCTAAATCCAAAAATAATAATAATTAGTATTTTTTTTAAACAGAACAGAAAAATGCAGCAAATTCGGAAAACATGATTTCGTTGTTTTTGGCCGCCATTTTTAATCGGTTAAAGATATGGATGTGCAAATTTCACCGTCGGTTTTCTCTTGAAATTCTACATCGAAATTATGATCCCATGGCCACCTTCCTATTAAAAAAACAAAAAAAAACAAAACAAACTGCAGTCAAAATAGCGGATCCAAGATGGCGGATAAATTATGTTTTGAAATATTATTAAAATAGCATTTTTACATAGAGCTGGTTCCTCAATCACATCTACTATCAAATTTTCTTTATATACGAAATATTAAACCAGTGCGGGACTTTTTGCACACCCCGTACATACTTTAAACATACAGTATTTACAAAATGAAGATACTATTCCGACTAGCTATCACCACCAATTATTTACCCCCCTCTTAAGTATTGCACCCTTCTTGAAATAGTCCAGGTTTACCAACAATCAATAAGTCCCTTGTATTCCACTGGGAATTATTGTGCTTCATATTGGCCATAGTTGAAGTGGTTGAGAGAAAATTGA
>JAGFPH010025170.1:0-11003 GCA_018207615.1 Philaenus spumarius
TGGCAGACCCTTACACAATTTATTTATGGAGCTGGCTCGATTTGACTGGGTGGAAGGGGTACATTTTACGACCCATCGAAAATGACCTGAGGGATTGGCTCGATTTGGATGTGCCCGAATAGCTGGCTCGATTTGGATGTGGTCCGAGGGTCACCCTTAAGCCTCTGGCTCCATTTGGATGATTTTGGGTAGGCGGAGCAGGTAGACTGGCTCGATTTGCCAGAGCCCTTGTGGATATGTTCCTGGGATCGAGACAAACATATTTCACAATATAAACATGGGTCTACGGTGCTTATTTTTTCGTCTGTCTGACTGTATGTGTTTTTTACAAACTACTTAATATTTTTGGAAGCATAAAAGATTAATTGGAGGCATAAAACATAAAAACATTGAGCTCAAACTTTGTATACTTATTTGTTGCGTAACCTTTCATCACTGTACGAAAAATTAAAATATTATTTTTAATATTTTCAAAATGGCGGCCTTTTATAATTTTTAATTTTAAATATCTCAAAAACCGCTAAATTTACAACGAAAAGTACAAGAAACAGAAAAGTTTCCTTTTTTAATGACAAATACAATTATTTTTTAAATTTTGCATGTAGCTTAAAGGATAAGAGAGATATAAAAAAAAGGAAAAATATATTTCTTGGTAGTTGTCAACAATACTCATAATTACGCTAGGAACAATATATTTTAATGTTATTATGAGCTTAAATAATAAATTAATTGCATAAGGTTCCGAGCACTTTCTGAGCTGATTACACTAGCAAAAATAATGAAAAAGATTTCGCCAGCTATACTGACAGAAACGAATCCCAATTGAAATATGTAGGACGTTAATTAAGGTGTAAAATTTAATTTAATTTACGTTAGATGGGCAGATAAATTTAATAAAATACGACCCCTGTGTATCATGTTTTCCGATACCGAATTTTGCGTTTTGGGTCAAACATCGCAACATTTACCGCAGTTACAGATCTGGGACCTATTTTATTAAGTTTATCTGCTCATTTTAAGAAAATTAAATTAAATTTTACACCTTAATTACTGCCCTACATATTTCAATAGGGATTCGTTTCTGTGAGTAATCTGAAACACGGGTGGCCAAAAAGGAAGTTGTTTTTCAAAAAACTTTTTTCGTACATCTATACAGGAGTAATTGACATGTTTGGTGCAAATTTGTTCGAAATCGTTGGAATAGTTTTATAGTTATAGAAAATAATAATAATATTTATTAGTTACTCTCCTACTCCAATGTACCCCTCTCCTACATTAATACTATTATGAAATCACAGTGAATTTTTGTAATAATTTAAAAATGTTTGTGAGAAAGTATGTGCCAGTTTCTGGTACCGTTTATTATACAGGCTGTCCCCGACTCTCTGGACCCCTTTTGTGGATATGTTCCTGGGATCGAGACAAACATATTTCACAATATAAACATGGGTCTACGGGGCTTATTTTTTCGTCTATCTGTCTGTCTGTGTTTTTTACAAAATACTTAATATTTTTAAAAGTGGAAAGGATATTGAGCTCAAACTTTGTACACCTATTTTTTGCTTATATTCTTATCACTGTACGCAAAATTAGAACATTATTTTAAATATTTTGAAAATGGCGGCCGTTTATAATTTTTAATGTCAAATATCTCAAAAATCTCTAACTTTACAAAAAAATTACAAGAGACAAAAAAGTTTACTTTTTTAATGACAAACACAATGGTGTTTTTGTTTTGACTGTAGATTAAAGGATAACAGAGATATTGAAAAAAAAAGTTAAAATGTATTTTTTGGTAGTTGTCAACAATACCCAGAATTACTCTAAAAACAAAATATTTTGAATTTATTATGAGCTAAAATAATCAGTTATTTGCATTATGTTCCGAGCACTTTCTGAGCTGATTCTAATAACAAAAAATAATGAAAAAAGTTCATATATTCATAGGTCCGGAAATGCTTCGTTAGAGAGTTTTTATCCGTGTTCAGATTTCTTACAGAAACGAATCCCTATTGAAATATGTAGGGCGTTAATTAAGGTGTAAAATGTTATTTAATTTACGTAAAATGAGCAGATAAATTTAAAAAAAAATAGGTCCCAGTACTGTGTAACTGCAGTAATTGTTGCGATATTTGACCCAAAACGCTAAATTCGGTCTCAATTCGGACAGCAACATGGGTGAAATCTTTCGCCAGCTGTAACTCGCTAACGAAACATTTCCGGAAATATGAATATAATATGAACTTTTTTTATTATTTTTTGCTAGTAGAATCAGCTCAGAAAGTGCTCAGAACATAATGCAAATAACTGATTATTTTAGCTCATAATAACTTCAAAATATTTTGTTTGTCGAGTAATTCTGGGTATTGTTGACAACTACCAAAACATAATTTTTTCCTTTTTTTCGTCAATATCTCTGTTATCCTTTGAGCTACAGACAAAATAAAAAAACCATTGTGTTTGTCATTAAAAAAGTAAACTTTTTTGTCTCTTGTATTTTTTTTTTTTTAAGTTAGCAGTTTTTGAGATATTTGAAAAAAATTATAAACGGCCGCCATTTTTAAAATATTTAAAATAATGTTCTAATTTTTCGTACAGTGATAAGAGTATGCGCAACACAAATAAGTGTACAAAGTTTGAGCTCAATATCCTTTTCACTTTTAAAAATATTAAGTATTTTGTAAAAAACACATAGGCCTACAGACAGACAGACGGAAAAATAAGCACCGTAGACCCATGTTTATATTGTGAAAAATGTCTGGATCCCAGGAACATATCCACAAAAGGAGTCCAGAGAGTTCGGGGACACTCTGTATATGCGTCACATATGAATTTATCCCCCCTAAAGGGGAAAGTGTGTGTGTGTATGTAAGTATTTTTGAGAGCGAGCAATTAATTTAAAGTTATTATGTTGTTAAGAACCAACTGAAATTTTGTAATTATTCTGGTTGTGTTCATTCTTTCATGTTGTTGCTGAAATGGTAAAATTCAGTTGGTCTAATTAATTTGTTGAATATAAGTGCAAGCATAAAACAGAGCAATAAAGAAATTAGGCGCATAGATTTTAGTTACCACTACGGGAAGGGTGTCAACTTTGGTTTACGTCATTTTCCCCTTGTTCAAGACATTTTAAAATATATGTCACTCAATATGTGTTACAAAAGTGAAATATTTATAAAAAGTTGTGACCGTCAATTAAGAAACTACGAAAAAACAAGGATTATCTGACAGAATCTAAAAAGGTAATGTATAAAAAATTATGAACACATAATTATCTCGATTTGAAATCCTATCGAAATTAAAGTTTTGATGTCCTAAAACATATTCTGAAAGTTCAAGAATGTACACTCAACACCTACGAAATTATAGAGGTGTTTCTGAAAATTTTGAGTACGTCGTACATACGCGTAGGTTAGAACCAATGCAGGATAACTGATGAGTAAGACTAAGCCGTCACTGATGTGTGCACAGATATTGTCCAGTAAGATTAATATCATCGTCACCATGGTAACGCTCGGACACTGTCACTTGTGGCCTACAGTTTGTCTTGCCATTAATCAAAGTAAATTGTTCAACTGGCTTTCTTGTGTTACTTGCAGATTGTATAAGCATTACTTTATATGTAGACTAGCTGACCCGTACGGCGTTGCCCGTGGTGGTTGGTATTTTCAGTCTTTTTAACGTAATTGTATTCTTTTTAAGTGTTCAGTCAGTGATTGGTATTTGGCTTTTATATATTTAGATCTTAAATAATAAAAGCACTATTGTCATAATAATAAAAGATCCGAAATTATGATTTTAGTAACTTTGATCCCCCAAAACCCCTACTAAAATTACGAAATTTTTCAAACCCTTTCTTAGTGAGCAACTGTGGATCTAGAGGAAGCTACATACCAAATTTCATTCCAATCCGTTCGGTTTTTTGAAGAAATCGTAATTTAATAAATATGAACCCCCCAAATCGCCCCTAAAATTTCTAACTTTTTGAAACCCTTTCGTAGCGAGCGCCTATGGCCCTAGAGGCAGCTACATACCAAATTTCATTCCAATCTGTTTTGTAATTTTGGAGAAATCGTGATTTAGTCATTTTTATACCCCAAACCCCCTAAAATTTCCAATTTTTTTAAAACCCTTTTTTAGTGAACACCTATGGCCCTAGAGGAAGCTACATAACAAATTTCATTCCAATCCGTTCGGTATAGTTTTGAAGAAATCGTGATTTAATAACTTTGATCCACCCAAACCCCCCTAAAATTTCCAATTTTTTCAAACCCTTTCTTAGTGAGCACCTATGGCCCTAGAGGAAGCTACATACCAAATTGCATTCCAATCCGTTCGGTAGTTTTGAAGAAATCGTTTTTTAATAACTTTGATCCCCAAAAGCCCCTAAAATTTCCAATTTTTTCAAACCCTTTCTTAGTGAGCACCTATGGCCCTAGAGGAAGCTACATACCAAATTTTATTTCAATCCGTTCGGTAGTTTCTGAGATATCGTGATGAGTGAGTCAGTGATTGAGTGAGTGGTATTTCGCTTTTATAATATATGTAGATAACGGAGAAATTAGATGTAGTCTGGATTGTTTCTTGACATGTGTGGCAAAAAATATTGTTGACTAACGTGAATAAATTGTTATCGATTTATGATTCTAAACTTTCAGTGAGGTAAAAGAGTGAAATTAGCAATCTGGAAGTAGTTTATGATATATGAATATAATATACAGTACTACATTCGTATAGCCTATAGAGTGATCATTTCCAATCCAATATTAATAAAATTAAAAAGAAAAAAACTTTTATATAGAGGGATTTAAATGCGTATTTTGGTTAAAGGTGAATACGTCAGTGTATTTCTAACATTATATCATTATCGGATCCGGGGGGGGAGAGGCTGTGGGGTTGCAGCCCCCTCCTTTGGGTTATTATATTTTTGTTTTATTTAATCGTCTATGTGGTAGCCTGCTCAATTGAGTAGTATCAGACAACACAATTTGTATCAAATATTTCACCCACTAAATATTATCCAATCTCAATAAAACAAAAGCATAGGAAAGGGAAAGTTTTAAACTTTAATTTTTGTTTTTACAAATTTCTTCAAACAAGTATATTTACATTCATCGTTGTAAAATTGTAGTTGTCTAAATCAATTGATGCCGCGCTAGAAAACACAAGGAAATTACTTAAACTCGTCACTTTTTAAAGGCACATAACAGTTAGACAGACTTGTTTTGAGAAGAAAATACGTCAAGGTTTCGTCAACTTTCTACTGCCTATCTAATCATTCGTCGCTCTTTTAGTTTCTTAGATATGAAGTTTTTTTTAAACCCTTGCAATTGGTCAGTTTTCCAAAAATGAGAAAGCACATTTTGCAATCGATGTATCTATTACAAATCTATATAATCTATATATACAGTAGATATGTACGTTTTCAACGTCCTAGGCGCGTTAGCCGTTACCTTTTCCCGTCTGGCTGGAACTGTACACTATACGTTTGTGAGGATTTTGTTTGGTTGTTCTAATTTAGTGAAATCAATTTTTAGAATAAATCTATTTAAAATTTTCAAGTATACAGTTAAATTCTACGATTTATTCTCTACAATTTGTTATAACAAAATTTCATTTTTGGGTAAAGCATATAATCCTTAATTCCTATTCAAAATTGGTGCTCGTAAAGTAGTCTAAAAAGACGTTTTCAAGCACTGTATTCCAAAAAATTATTCTATACCTTCACCCCCGGATAGGAGACAGCCCCCTCCTTGAAAACCGGCTGGATCCGCCCATGCATCAGATACAATAATTATATTCTTGACATTTTAGTTTGTCAAAATATTGCACTTAATTTACTCTATGAAGTTCACAACAGTACGCGAATTCCTGCTAAAGAAATATTTCCCCCTAATTTCAGATGTAGCCATACTTTAAAAGGCTTGGCCACCATCTTGGATTTTAACTCACATAAGAGCAATGTTAGACGGATAATACTATTACTGGAGTAATAATGATTAGAAAATTATTCCTAATGTGTCATTTTAAAAATTAGGACTGTAGGTCCTAGAAATATTTTAGTTTTAGAAATTTGTTTTTAACTCAATTTTTTCCTTGACTTATGTCAAAGTCAAAGATTGCGACTTTTTTCGTGTTCAATAATGCAAATATTAAAAATGTAAAAATTTCACCACTTTCGAAGTTTAATTACTTTTCAAAGAAAAGTAATTTAAAAAATGTTTGATCATTTGTGACGAAAAATCCACGAATTTGTGAAAGCATGTACACGCCGAATTTTTGTTCCTGTTAAAGTGTTTAGCCTGCACTCTGCAAGTTGGTCATCACATCAACTTGTAGCTGGCACAGGAATACTAGAAAAATAATATATCCGTTATTGTTCAAAATGTGATAGAAAGCTGTGTTTAATAACACATACTACCATACATTGTCATTCATGCACATTTCATTACGTCTGGGGCCTTTATGAAGCTGAACTATATTCGCTAGCGGAAGAATGAAAAACTATCTCACTCAATGTTGAATAGTGTAAAGCTCTCACTTGGAGAGGTGCGGTCAACACAGAAATATTGTTTCGCTCCTGCCGGGCCTTAAAATTTTAAAGCTACGACGTTCTAGCACTGCTGAAATAAACTTTTTTCGAATAAGATTCAATTAGTCCAAATAGTTCTAGGTACAGTACTCCTCGGTTACGAGTCGCCCACCGTACCAATATATTTTAGGCTATAAAATATGAGTTGAAATGTGTGTAATTGTTATTGTGTTATTTAAGCAGGACAATTGTCAATATGTGTTGCTCTATACTTTAAGTACATACATTTTTTGCATTTAATTCTATACCCAATTTCTTCTGAAATATGTTTTACTTTCTCACTATACTATAGTATAGAGAAAGTATAGTGATCGCAAAAAAATCGATGTTGAGATTTTTGTGGTAATATCCGTTTTGGGACCCCCTGAGTCCAAAAAAGTGGTTTTTACAAAATGTCTGTCTGTATGTATGTATGTATACAAAACTAGAGTGAAAACTATATTCGATCGATTTCAAACAAATTTGCACTAGACATGTCAAGTAGGCCTGTATAGATGCACGAAAACCGGTTTTGAAATTTTTTGAAAAACAACCCCCTTTTTTGCAAAAAACCCATAAAAAATCAGTTATTATTTTTGTATAAAAAAAACGGCTTTAACTATTTTGATAAAATTTGGCTTATTTGTAGTCTTTAATGTACCCTATCATAAGCAAAAAACCACATCTTTCTAAAAATTATCGTTTAGCTAATAATAATAACTTATTTTGGTAGGTTTTTTGGCCATAAACGTGGTTGTTTTTCAACATTTTTCAAAACCTTTTTTCGTGCATCTATACGGGCCTAATTGACGTGTTTGGTGCAAATTTGTTCGAAATCGATCGAACAGTTTTCTCTCTAGATAATAATAATAATATTTATTATTTAATCTCCTACTTTAATAAAAAATCACCTCTCCTACCCCACCCTACAAGTCACAGTGATTCTGTTTAATAATTTAAATGTGTTTGTGAGAAAGTATGTGCCAGTTCCTGGTACCGTTTATTTAACTGGTAATTGGACGAAGTTATTATGGAAAAACATTTTTTTTTTCGATTCCTTCTTCAGTGTAGCGTTGTTTTCTTTGCTTAATACTGGATATGTAATTTAATTGTCAGATAATCTTTTCAACTGCGAATAGAAACCAACAGCTTCATCCTATATTTTGGTCATAACGGTCTTATCAATAGAATAGAAGAATATTTATTTTGTAAAAGAAAATTACAGAAGTTTGTTTTATAAATACTTTTACTGTTTGTTTTATAAATACAAATACATTTGTAAATGAAAATTACAAATAAATCCCATTGCTGTTTTAACAAAATGGTTTTGGTATTTAGACGAATACCGAACAAATAAATTGCGTTAAACCAATTTTTTCATAACAAATCTAAACAATTACTAATTTGAATATTACTTACTGAATTAGTGTATTTAGAAATATTTTAATTTATAAAAAAAAAAAAACTTACGCGATGTACAGTAATAAGTTAAAAGTGATCCCATTGCTCTATACAATTTTAAAAGCATAATATACAGCGCATTTTCTACTATGTCAAGATATTAAAAGAATTTAGCCTTAAACTGTTTTTATCTATAACGAGACCGCATCAAGAATGTAAACAGGAATTACCCTGTCTTTAAATAGTTCCTCTAATTCACTTAGTATTGGCCAACCAACAACATGTTTGTATTCTTTAGCTTTAGAGAGTCCGTCAGTTGATTAATAAGGCGATAAAAATAGTAATTTGTTTTAACACGTTCACTGCTACCCAAATTTCGTATTTCCTATGCTAGGAGCTGACCTTTAATTTTTTATATTTATAGCCTAAATGAGTAGAAATTACTTTATTTTTTGTTTTTGAAACTTTCTACGTAATAATCACTAATATTTTAATGCAGACGCACATGTGCATTCATAGCACATAGGCTTGAAATTGGCGTGCGAAGCACGCAATGATGTGTGTATTGAAAATTCACCCAATACGGGGTTGGCGTGCGAAGCACGCAATGCATTGTGTATTGAAAATACTCCCAATATGGGGGTTGGCGTGCAATGCACTGTGTGTGCCGCTTCTCATAGTGTTCAGTGTCAAGCTCACATGTGCTTCCTTAAGTTAACGTTAGTGAAAGTTCGTTACTCATAGATGATTCAACGTTATTATTTATTGTTACTGTATAAGAATTATTTATAAAATTTTTAATAATTCTGCAAAGAAAACGCAGTTATTCTTTTAGTTTTACTTGGTAAACACACCTCAACATTTTCATTTCCAACAAATCTTACCAAACTTCAGGTACCACACAAGACTCGGGCAGTCCCAGCCACCATCTTGAATTTCAACTCACATCAGAGCAATGTTAAACGGACAATAACATTACTGGAGTAATAATGGTGAGAAATTATTCTGAATTTGTCATTTTAAAGGTTAGGACAGTCAGAATGTGGACATCTTTTGGTTTCAAAAATTTGTTTTTAAATTAACTTATCGTTTGACTAAACTCAAAACCAAAGTTTGCGATATGTTTCTCATTCAATAATGCAAATATCGAAAATATAAAAAGATCACCAAATTCGAAGTTTAATTGACTTTCAAATAAAACAACATTCAAAAATGTTGGATAATTTATGACGAAAAATTCGACGTTATTGTGGAAGCATGTACGCGCCAAATTTGTGTTCCTACTTGAGTGTTTAGCCTGCACTCTGCTGGTTATCACATCAACTTGTTGCTCGCGTAGGTATACTAGAAAAATAATATATCCGTTAATGTTCAATGTGAGAGAAAGCTGTGTTTAATAACACACACTACCATACATGACGTGAGTTGAGCAAATTTCCAAAATTAATTTTATGTGCCTATTATTTATTGTTTCAACCAACAATTTGGGAAATAGGCCTACTCACGAAGGCGTTGAACAGCTGCCTGTGTGTACGCAATATATTAGTAGAATTTGTTTCCTCCTAGTGGCCTCGCGAGTTTGCACCACTTGGCTTCGAACCGGGTACTTTTATGGTATTTTACGTTTTGGTCGATTTTGGGGGAACCAAGCGAGCTATAAGGTCGCGTAAAAAACAAAATGTGCAGAAAAACATCCTACATTATTTATATTTTTAGAATAAAATCTAAAAAAATTTCACTCTCGTAGTAAAAATCTAAAAAAATAGTTACTTCCAGTCAAAAAACGTACTTCCGGTTGTTGGATTTTTTTGGCTAACGAACTCCTCCGAGCGACATAGACCACCAACACGTGTACCAAATTTGGACCAAATCGGACTTAAAATGCGGTCGATAGAGTGCGAACTCATATATACATATATATGAATTTTAATGACACCCCAAAACGTGTTCTGGGGACCATGATCGGTGCTCATTTGCTACTCCCGACCTTGGGTCTCACCATAAGGGCCACTGCAATAGCTCATTTTTTCTATGGAAATTCGCTAAATACTAATATTCTGGAAAATCTGTATGAGGTTACGATTATTTATGGGGCTAATAGAAATTATTTCTCGCAGATATAGACTGTCCGCCAGTGAAATAATTTACAAGAATCTACCTAACAGTAAAACTATTTTCTGTTTAAACATGCAGTGTATACTTTCTAGCGGTAAAAGTGTGATGTCTCGCATAGTCTCAAGGAGAAACTGTGAGTAGGCAGTAATGTGCTAACTAAATGATTGACGGAAGTATCGTATATAGACAATTAGGTCAACGTGAAAGAGTTGTTTCTACAGATAGTTATGTGTTGTTGTCACGTGATACTTGTACAGATGTTCTCGTGGGAGGCGGGTACAATCGCTGCAAATAAAAATACTACTTTTCATAAAATTCGTTTATCGTATTTTAGGAACAATGTAACACAGTTTAGATGTAGGAAGAAGTCAATAAAAGGACTGACACTGGAAATTACTCAGCATCTGAGTAAACTACTTCATTGTTTCTGGTGGTGTATTGAGTGGCATTCCTAACATTCCAGTTACAATTTACAATAATCTATATATATAAAAGCAAAATACCACTCACTCATTCACTCACTGACCCACTTATCAAGATTTCTCAAAAACTACCGAACGGATTGAAATGAAATTTGGTATGTACCTCTAGGGCCATAAGTGTTCACTAAAAAGGGTTTTAAAAAATTAGAAATTTTAGGGAGGTTTGGGGGTAAAAATTACTAAATCACGATTTCTCCAAAATTACCGAACGGATTGGAATGAAATTTGGTGTGTAGCTTTCTCTAGGGCCTTAAGTGTTCACTAAAAAAGGGTTTTTAAAAATTGGAAATTTTAGTGGGGTTTGGTGGGTAAAAATTACTAAATCACGATTTCTCCAAAATTACCGAACAGATTGGAATGAAGTTTGGTATGTAACTTCCTCTAGGGCCATAGGCGCTCGCTAAGAAAGAGTTTCAAAAAATTCGAAATTTTAG
>JAGFPH010025171.1:0-11002 GCA_018207615.1 Philaenus spumarius
TATATATAAAGATAAAATAGTTATGTTGTAATATTTACTGAGTTGTGAATTGAGCTTAAGTTTAGTGTTTCTTTTTATTTTAATAATTATGTTGAATTTTGTAAATTATATTTTCTGGTTGCACTTATTTAAGATGTTTAGAAATTGAATTGAACACTAAATTGCGAATTAGAGCATTTTCTAGCGCATATGTTGGCACCTCTGCCACAACAAGATGAGGTGTCCTAATGTAAACTTTAGAGTCTAAATAAATACCAACTAAAATATACATGTGGCCCGAAACTATTTACAACTATAAAAAGTCTTATGACTAAAGATGTTTTTTCTAATTTCAACCATTAAAAACAAAAGAATTTTGAATGTTATCTAAAACGGGCCTAAACAAACTTACTCGGAATCGTATGATCCAATAGCTGAATCCAGTGATTCTTTTACAGACTGCTTAAGATTTCTGGTTTGACTTGGAAGAATCTTAAGCTTTCGACAACATTGTTTACAAACTTCAACACAGGAATCTTCATCGGCAATTAATATTTTTAAATCACACAGTTTAAATATGACGTTTGATTTCATTTCATACTGTTGTTACTTCTTGTAAACATAACAAATAACAAAATAATACTATGACTATTACTATCGTAATTATTCACGCTTCCCTCTTCTACCAGCTGAGTTGAGCTGTGTGTGATTTTGTGATTGTGATTACTTGATTACTTCAACCTTTGATTATGGACGTTCAAGATAGGCCACCTAATGCCATTGATTCTTAGTGAGAGATTTTTGAAGCAAAGGTTCAAGTAGTGTCAATGTTTGACGACAGCTTGCGCTGATCTTGAAATGTTTAAAATGGTTATTTTGTTGACGACTAGAATGAGCTACAGTCGACTTACCGTCACTAGACAGTAAATTGCCACTTTTAGTTTGTTTAATAATATGTGACATTTTAGTAATTTAAATTAAATCTGTAGATGTATTTTATAAATACAGTTATCAAGCTATTGATATTATTAAGTACAAATATACACAGTCATTGTATACGAATATTGCAAAATCATTACAATATAAAATACAAAGTCTCAAAAAAAGAACCTTAACTTTAAAATGGTGTGTACTAAAATGTTCTGACTTTTTATTTAGAGGTTGGTACATTAAAGTAGACTAATGCAGGTTGCTTATGGATTTAATAATGAATGTTATCATGTTTATGTTCACACAGTATTTCCAATCAAAAATAGTTTTAATTAATTTAATTAGCTTTAGTAATTTACCATCAATAGGATGGTTAGCCTAAGTATTAAACAATTGATATTAAAATGTTTATCTACAGTAATTAAATACAAACACAAAATACTGTAGTTTAAAAAAATACCGTAGTAATTTACTATTAATGGGGATCTGGGTAGCTTATAAATTAAACAATTCATATTAAATTGAATACGTACAGAAATTATTGACAAACACTAAATAGATAAATAAAATAGCAATTTACTATCAATAGTAGAGGTAGCTTATGCATTAAACAATTTATATTATTTGTTAGTTTGTTACTCATCTGGCCCCACAGAACAGCAGTACCTATTAAGTTGGTCTTTACGTTGGCAGATATACATGGTCCACAAAGAATGCAATATATTATATGTTGCAGACGCTAGAGGACATGTGTGTTACTAATGTTCACACAAATAAATTTTGACAACCAAAAATAAATATTTATATATATTTTAAGTCATTGGGATACAAATGAAAAAAACTCTGTGGCCCACAGTATAAATTAGTTTCTTTTTTTAACAGTAATTAAAAACTATCCAATATTGAGCTGATTTTGGATAGTACTCAATCTCATGGCTTGTTTATAAACAGCTGTTTTGATTGCTTTATTTACTATTTCGTTGTTATTTAGTAACCAACATGGAAACCCATAGGGCCCCATGTTAAAATTTGTCAACTTTTAAATTAGATTTTCTTTAAAAATTGCATTTTTACACGAAATACAACTATATGGGTGTACTTAAAAATCAAAAACTACACCTAAATACAAAATTTCTTTGAATTCGTTAGAGCCGTTTTCGAAATCCGTGACAGATACAAAGATATAAAGATACAAAGATAGATAGTACAAGAATTGCTCATTTAAAGTAATAGGATTTCAGCAGTGTGACGCTATGGGTTTAACGCCCAACTTGATCCTGTGAATTTGTTCCGACTAAATTTACAAAATAATGTTGAAAACAAAAATTTTTTTATCAATATGAATTCTAGCCTATGTTACTCAGGGATAATGTAGCGTTTTATTTAAAAAATTTCAATTGGTTAAGTAGTTCCAGAGATTACCCCCTGCATACAAACAAACAAATTTTACGTGTTTATAATATTAGTATGGATAGTGAATGTTGTTTTTACTTCAACAGATGGCTTTGTTCACGAAAAATAATTGTTTTAAGTTTGAAATCAGCTGATAATGGAATTAGTATAGGAAACAGCTGACTACTGTTATTATTATAGTCAATGAACAATGTAATGGCGCTTACATTTTTACTTTCTCACTATACGTATAGAAAAAGTATATTGATCGCAAAAAAAAATCGACGTTGAGATTTTTGTGAAAATATCTGTTTTGGAAAAGTGGCTCAAAAAAGTGGTTTTTTTACAAAATGTTTGTATGTATACAAAGCTAGAGAGAATAAACGGTACCAGGTACTGGCACATACTTTCTCACAAATACATTTAAATTACTAAACAGATTCACTGTGACTTGTACGGTGGGGTAGGAGAGTTTTTTTATTAAAGTTGGAGATTTACTAATAAATATTATTATTATTATTATTATCTAGAGAGAAAACTATTCGATCGATTTCGAAAAAATGTTCACCAAACACGTCAATTAGGTCTTCATAGATGCACGTAAAATGGTTTTGAAATTTGTTTTTAAACAACCCGCTTTATGGCCAAAAAAACCCCAAAAACAGTTATTATTATTATTATTATTACTAGCTAAAAGAGAATTTTTAGAAAGATGCGGGTTTCTGTATATGGTAGGGCACATTAAAGGCTACAAATAAGCCAAACTTTATTAAAATCGTTAGAGCCGTTTTTTAATAAAAAAATAATAACTGATTTTTTGGGGTTTTTTTGGCCAAAAAGGGGGTTGTTTTTCAAAATTGTTCAAAACCCTTTTTCGTGCATCTATACAGGCGTACTGGACATGTCTGGTGCAAATTTGGTTGAAATCGATCGAATAGTTTTCTCTCTAGCTTTGTATACTTTTATTAAAGTAGGCGATTAACTAATAAATGTAATTATTATTAGCTAGAGAGAAAACTATTCGATCGATTTCGATAAAATTTGCACCAAACACGTCAATTAGTTCTTTATAGATGCAGGTAAAAAGGTTTTGAAAATTTTTGAAAAACAACCCCGTTTATGGCCAAAAAACCCACAAAAATCAGTTATTATTATTATTATTAGCTAAACAAGAATTTGTAGAAAGATGTGGGTTTTTGTATATGGTAGGGCACATTAAAGGCTACAAATTAGCCAAATTTTATCAAAATCGTTAGAGCCGTTTTTTATAAAAAAATAGTAACTGATTTTTTGGGGGTTTTTTGGACAAAAAGGGGGTTGTTTTTCAAAATTGTTCAAAACCCTTTTTCGTGCATCTATACAGGCGTACTGGACATGTCTGGTGCAAATTTAGTTGAAATCGATCGAATAGTTTTCTCTCTAGCTTTGTCTACATACAGACATACATACAGACATACAGACAGACATACAGACATACAGACATACATACAGACAGACATTTTGTAAAAACCACTTTTTTGGACTCAGGGGGTCCCAAAACGGATATTTCCACAAAAATCTCAACATCGATTTTTTTTGCGATCACTATACTTTCTCTATACTATAGTATAGTGAGAAAGTAAAACTATTCTATCGATTTCAAACAAATTTGCACCAAACATGTCAATAGCCATGTATAGATGCACGGAAAAAGGTTTTGAAAACAACCCCCTTTTTGGCCAAAACCCCCAAAAAAATCAGATATTATTTTTTCATAACGGCTCTAACGATTTTGATAAAATTTGGCTTATTTGCAGCCCTTAATGTACCCTACCATATGCAATAAACCGCATATTTCTAAAAATTCTCGTTTAGCTAATAATAATAATAATTGATTTCTGGGGCTTTTTTAGCCAAAAAGGGGGTTGTTTTTCAAAACTTTTTTCGTGCTTCTATACAGGCCTAATTGACATGTTTGGTGGAAATTTGTTTGAAATTGATCGAATAGTTTTCTCTCTAGCTAATAATAACAATAATTATTACTTACTCTCCTACTGTAATGTATCCCCTCTCCTACTTTAATACAATTATGAAGTCACAGTGAATCTGTTTAATAATTTAAATATGTTTGTGAGAAAGTATGTGCCAGTTCCTGGTACCGTTTATTTTTTGTTGTTTTTATGTTCAATAGATGCTGCAGTTTTTCAAAAAGTATATAAATAAACGGTACCAGGAACTGGCACATACTTTCTCACAAACATATTTAAATTATTAAACAGATTCGCTGTGACTTCATAATTGTAGGTGGGGTAGGAGAGCTGATTTAAAGTAGGAGATTAACTAATAAATATTATTATTATTATCTAGAGAGAAAACTATTTGATCGATTTCGAACAAATTTGCACCAAACACGTAAATTAGGGCTGTATAGACGCACGAAATAATGTTTTGAAAATTTTGAAAAACAACCCCCTTTATGGCCAAAAAACCCTCCAAAATCAGTTATTATTATTATTATTAGCTAAACGAGAATTTTTAGAAAGATGTGGTTTTTTGCATATGGAGGGTACATTAAGGGCTACGAATAAGCCAAATTTTATCAAAATCGTTAGAGCCGTTTTTTTACAAAAAAATAATAACTGATTTTTTGGGGTTTTTTTGCCAAAAAGGGGGTTGTTTTCAAAATTTTTCAAAACCGTTTTTCGTGCATCTATACAGGCCTACTGGACATGCCTGGTGCAAATTTGGTTGAAATCGATCGAATAGTTTTCTCTCTAGCTTTGTATACATACAGACATACATACAGACATACATACAGACAGACATTTTGTAAAAACCACTTTTTTGGACTCAGGGGGTCCCAAAACTGATATTTCCACAAAAATCTCAACATCGATTTTTTTTTGCGAATACTATACTTTCTCTATACTATAGTATAGTGAGAAAGTAAAACACGCTTGTAATCAAATTAAAGTTTGTGTCAAAAATTCAAAGCAATCGGTGAAGAACTTTAGAAGATTATAGATTTTGAACAGACGCTGATTTACATTTTTATTTATATAGATTAAAATATCAGTAACCAAATTTGTTGATGTCAAAATAACAAGTGCGTGGTATTTTCAAAATTCCGATTTCAACTTCGGTATGGAAGTTAATAGGCCCTATGCATGTTTTTAATTTCTATATTATATACAGTTAGAAGACGAGTTACAAGATCTTATTGGCTTATAATTAAATTTGTTTAAAAAAACAAAGTTATAACGGGGCCCAAGTAGCAAAAGTTGTTGGCATTACGTTGGCCCAACGTTGACGTCCACGGTTGGCCAACTGTAAGATTTGGCACACTTTACAACGGTTGGCCAACCAACTCATTGCCAACGTTGGCCCAACGAAGTAGTCCAACGTTGGCCCACCCACTTATTGCCAACGTTGGCCCAACGAAGTAGTTCCAATGTTGGCCCAACACACTGTTTACTTACATTAAGCCAACACAAACAATTATTGCTATAAATTTACTTTTTTGTGTACTTACAGCTCTCAGTCCTTTATTTTTCTTTTTTTCCCTGGTGACGTACGTTTCGCCTTTCCTATTCAGGCATTATCAAACCTACACTTCACTAGTACTTTACATTTGTTAATGCGCGTCAAGTTTTTAAAATGAAACACTTATACAAAACATTCACAAACAACATGTAACACATAACACAACACAACACTCAATAGGGACATTTAAATTTTATTCACAATTACGCGAGCCGAACGTACGTGTGGCCGCGATCGTTTTTTGCAAGCTACTACGTTTGGCGTATGTTCCGCTCGCATAATTGTGAATAAAATTTAAATGTCTCTATTGAGTGTTGTGTTATGTGTAACATGTTGTTTGTGAATGTTTTGTATAAGTGTTTCATTTTAAAAACTTGACGCGCATTAACAAATGTAAAGTACTAGTGAAGTGTAATGCCTGAATAGAAAAGGCGAAACGTACGTCACCAGGGAATAAAAAAGAAAAATAAAGGACTGAGAGCTGTAAGTACACAAAAAAGTAAATTTATAGTAAAATTAACCAGTTTAGTAAGGCAATCAGAAATAAACAATTATTATTGTCCCAACCAAAGCCCAACAATCGAATCATCTCTCTTAAAACATAAGCTATACCTGACAATCTTCCCCGTAGGAAAGATAGGTTCCTTTAGTTGGTAATATATAAAGAAGGTAGAAACGATACAAGGTTGTAATATGTGAAAAAGAGAAGGAAAGATTAGTAATATAGAAGGTCCGGGAGGTGCTGGTATGTGATAGGGAATAAAGAAAATTTACTTAGGCCTATAAACAGTTATTTTTCATTAGAACAACTTAAATTTACTAAAGTAACGACAGTTTACAAAACATAGTTACAACATTGCAATATTTTGGTAGTTCTTTACTCATTATTTCACTTCTTAATTTGTATAGGCTATTTAACTGAAAAAAGCGCACTATTACTAAAAGTTGTGCCATTGTCTGGCAGAACTTTATTATACGATTTTATTTACATTTTTCACTTCACAACACTAATTATCACTACACAACTCAACTTGTCACATTTTCACTGATCTACACATCGTACCTCTCCTGAAACAGAAAAAATAACAGATTTTTTTAAACACAGAGGAAACAAGATAGTACATATCAATATACTAGGGAGGGAGACCCTTAGATATATTATAAAGATGGATAAAGGTGTATTATTAGCTATACATTCTTTTTAATAAAGATATGGCAGGATTAATAAAACCGTAGTTAATTTAAATGTGTACGTTCAATTGCTTAAGTTTATGATATAACAAGAGTTAAGTTACACTAAAGATCCAGCATTATTTTTATTTATATCTACTCCTATAAATTAACATAACCTACAAATCAGAAATACAAATTAATGCTATGAAATCAGCTGTTAAATGGAAGTTTAGAGGTGTAAGTAATTAATATGGTAATAAGATACAAACACTGGGTCAACTTCAAATTTTAAGATATTTTAGTTAGACAGCATATTAAAGAAGAGTTAACTCAAATATTATTGTCTAACTAAACTGTCATAAAATTTGAAGCTAACCCAGTCTTTGTAAACTATTCACCATTAATATCAGATTATTTATTCTACCAACAATACGCATCTTCAATCAGTTGAGCTATATATTTTAAATAAATAAACAATATTTTTTAAACTATCTCTAAGCTTACACCCAATTTTCTTTTAAATTATTTGTAAATTTTAATATTTTTTCTACATACTTTAGGGGATATTTCACCTATGATTCATAAATAATTTCAATATTTATTCTAAAATACAAAATAGTAACACACAGTAAATGGAGAACAATTTTTGATAATTTATAATAACAATGTCTTGTTTTTAGACTTGATGAATTTAAATCAAGCAAAAACTTTGCCTCCGTCGTTTTACGGACATTTCAGTTTTTAAATTCATAGTAACTTATGAGAATGTTAGCCGACATTACTGTACCTACAAACATTAATGTATAAACATACATTACATTATAACCCTCTTCAAAATTAAAATTAGTACCTAAACTGTAAAGTAGGTTAGGCCTAAACTGTTTCAATAAATTTTAAACCATACCGTAAAACTCAAATGGAAAATATAAGCTTATAGGTACCATTTTAAAACCTTAACCTAAAAATAACTATAATTCCAAATCGAAACTAAAATATAGCTGAAACACTTTTTGAAGATTCAGCTCTAAATCTTGTCTTGTTTTAATTCTAGGCCTAAGCCTAAATGATGGTAATTATGATTGTCAAAAAACACAAGTATAGAATCATGCTCTATGACATTTAAATGAAAACACTAATACAATTATTAATAATAGGTAAGGCCTATGGTTTCCCGGCATCAGTGAAGTGTATAAATACTATATTTATTAAGAAAAAAGTTCAGGTTTGTGTATTTGTAGTAGTAAATTAAATTTCTGTATTAAACTTTGGGTAAAGTCTAGACATAACCTAACCAAGAACCAATTAATTATGTAATTAACAAGATACCTAGTAGGCTTGCAGTTGTCGAAGTATCTAATAGGTTTTGGCGTAAGTTTACTATTCGACCCTAGCCTAATATTTTTGCAGACAACGACGTTGTTTTACATTCTAGCCTACTGTTAAATGTTGAATACAGGTAAACATACTGTGACTAAATAGGCCTACTATAGGTTAGAACCTTTTAGGTTTTTTTTATTATTCATGCATTTCTGTTGCCATAGGTTAGCCTAGGGTCGAATAGTAAACTTCGCCCGTATTTTTTTGAGTGTAGGCTATTTGTTTTATTAATTTTAATCTCAATAACTTGTTTATCTTATAAACAATAGAAACGATGCATTATTATTCCCCCAAGTAGGCCTAGGCCTATAAACATTAATTAGCCTACTTTGGCAAATAGCAAACTGTAAATTATGTAATTATTCTTATGCATACTACCTAGTCCAGCTTGTAAAATCTTTTTATAATTAATATTTTACCTTATAGACCTTTAAGCTAGTCTACCAAATATTAAAAATCACTTAGTTTAACCTAAAAGTTAATTTACCAGTAGGCCTAGGTAGTGTACAACAAGTAACCTACCACTTTAAAAAATAAAACTGAAATCACATGTTATAATTAATTGTGAACAATTATTTATTTTAAAACAAGACAAGAACTAACCCCTGTTAGTATTTTTTTACTAATCTAAAAGTATATAAGTGCTGTACTTACTTGCAAAGAAAAAAATCAATCACTTCCACTTCACAAGGCACAAAGGACACAGACTTAGAACACACAATGGTGATAAAGTTTTTAAGAAAACAAATCATTTTCATTTGAAAATGCCAAATGACACAGACTTAATGAACACACAAGTCACAATGATGCTTGGCTGCTTGCTGCAAATGCAAAACTAGAACCTTGAGGAAATGAGGATGAACAATGGATTTTTTGTAATGGCGGATAGAATAATGGCGGATTCGCGATGTCACCGATACACGCTAAATGTTATAAAATCATGAACTGCATTAATAACTTTATATCACTTAATCTAACAATATAACCGATTTTTAAATAAAGTTTATTACACGTAAATATTAATATAATAAGGAATTAATAAAGATAATTTTATACAGACTAACTCCCAACATTGGCCCAACAGAAAATTTCATTGTTGGCCCAACAGAAGGAATTATCGGTTGGGCCTCTGTTGGCAATATGTTGGCACCCCAACCCACCATTCCCCAACGGTGCCGACAATTCCCCAACGTTGGGCCAACGATGTGTGCTACTTGGGGGTGCTCTAGTTTGGGCGATTATCAATACATCTATTTTAAACTCGGTGAATTTTAAGAAAATATTTGAAAATTGAGACTGTTTGAAGTATAAATGAGCGTTTTGTTAACAGAAAATGAAAATGCCTAGGTACCTATCTCATCCGTAGGTGCAGGGTGTCTAAATTGGCCGATTTTACATTTACAGAATTCAACCTTGGCATAGAAGTTAAAATGCATATTTTGAACTCCCATCCGAGCCTCAAGTTGTAATCTTGAAAATTAGTAAATATAGAACCTTTTGACTTCTCAACTGGCTTCACGATTTTTGCAGTACGGACCATCTGACGCATTTGAGACTTGGTACATAATTTCAAAATATGCTTTACACTCACTAAATTGTGTTTCTTAATTTAATCTAGATATATATTTACATACTAAGATCAAGCAATAGCGATGCATTGAAGGGTCCACTAGTTTACAAAATAGGCCTAATGTTTTTTTATTTCGAATTATTGCAAAATAGTTTAACTGAACTGAAATGATTTGTTACATACGTGAGCTCACGTCTCCTGAAAGTGTGTGGGCAGAGATCTTTATCACGTGAGTTCACGAGTGAAATCCTCACTCACGTGATGTGAGGTGACAACAATGTAATTAATTCTAGTCCATTGAAATACCATTCAAAACAAAACATCCCACACTTTTAGCCCGTGACGTGAGATGACATGAGTTCAGTGTGTTTTCACCTTTACATTCCTTAAAACTTACCGTACGGTAACTGAATATTCAATAATAAGTTCGATTCAATTTTGTTCAGTTCTCAATCGGAGGAAATAGTGTAAATTATTAACAATGGTTCGTTTTCGGTTCAGTTCTTCGTTTTAAGGAGAGCGTGCCTATAACAACACAATTTTAGATTAAGCCTTGTCTGAATCAACACAATGTCATGTCTCTTGAATGAATTTACATCCATTATTCATTACTAACTATTAATATTATAGATATACATTAACTTAGTTGTTAAACTATTGCAACTGGAGACATAAAAATGAATATTCATTAATATTGCCACAATTTAAACTAATAAAAAAATGTAGAAACAATAAATCTTATCTTATATAATAATTCAGCATAGACTTAAACGTTTGGTGACCCTATTGATAACTATTTCTGGAGATCTACCGGGCTGATTTTCGTGCGGTTTGTTTTAAATGAAAGAAAATGTAGCCTAATTATTATCAAAAGATTATGAAAAATCTATTTTATTTTATCGTTATATTTAATCGTGCACTTTTCTGTTGTTGTTTGTTTTAAGTTACAAACCTATTGATACATATTTCCAGATATTAATTTTGCTCTAATACTTTTTTACTATCAACTTAACTAAACAGCCGACCTCGGGAGATGTCTTTTCAACACATCGCTTGTTT
>JAGFPH010025172.1:0-11002 GCA_018207615.1 Philaenus spumarius
AATTAACATTTTAAGTGCTTAATAATTTTCAAATAATTATACAATAAGAGAAATATTGCAATTCTTGCACATCAAAACCGATTGTATTACTTTCTAAGATTGCCGATAGACGAACAGATTAAATATATTTAATAATTAACAATTCAACAGACTCTTTTATAGTAAATATTCTTAATAAACTTAAAATAATTTAGCAATGTTTTATTAAATATTTTTGTCTTATATAAAATCAGAACTAAAAGGGTTTTAAGAAAACAATAATATTGGTATAACCTTAATAATATACAAGGACAGCGGTAAAATAATTTAATACTTTAATTAATAAAACACTTATTATTAATAAATTTATAATTATTTAATAAAATACAAAATTAAAATATTAAAAACAATTGCGTGTAGAAAGGGTAGGGAATAAAATTTCTAGGATTAAATTACATTTTGTTTTTGTTGGTTTTTAAATAACATTGAATACATTTCTGGTGTTCGCCGAGAAAATATGCAATTCTACAGTATGTGCAAATGGGAAAGTAGAATGACTTTGTAAATATATAGGCCTACTACAGTATTTCCAAAACTTAATTAATTTTTTTTTTTAAGTATTCAACACCATTATAGAAGCACTAAAGCATACAGTGTTTATAATTTATTTATATTTTAAAAGAATATGAACTTTTCTGTATTTATTCAAATTTACTGTAATAATCCTAATATGAAAATAACTTCTTTCCATAATTTAAAATTATTTAGGGTCTGTTTATTGTTTCTACAGGCACATAGTAGATGAAGGTGAGTTGATTTCAATTTCCTAAATGAAATATTTTTTGATTGAAAGGAAATTTGATTTTTTGTTCGTGTCAATTCATTCATTTAAGGTTTGTTGACCTTTTAATTAAACACATAGTAGATTGGAAAAAATTATTAAAATATTTCCATACTCTAAATATTTAAACTTTACTAATAATTGTACTTACTGAAGTGTTAGTGGGAATTAGAACTAATTGAATTGTCAGCTTAGCCAAATATCTGGGATAGAGTTGTCCTTTATCTTAGTGAAACAACAAGCCAATAGAATTAGTTTAGTCACAAGAGAGAAACAATAGTTAACAAGTTTCTACAAAATTAACATTGAAATCTGATTATAGATTGCAGGCTCTTAGCTCTTTTCTTTCCAAAAAAAAAAAACTTAATAAATATTAATAATCAATATTATACAATAGTAAGTTTTTATTCATAAATAAAATTTGCAATTATTGTAAAGAAAAGATTTTCAACAAAATGTAAATATTTAGATAAATTTATACAAATATGCTACATTTTATCCGTTATATTAATTGTGAATACGGTGATTACCATTTGTGATTTCATGGTTCTAAATTTTGAGGAAAGAATTAAATTCGCATATGCATAAATGGTTACTGAGAATCTTCATTTCAATGTACTTTCATAACAAAATTATTATCTATAGTTAATGGTTACTGACCATGATTATACTTGTGTAATTTTAAAATATTTGTTCCCTTCTTATTAGTTATAATTATTCTATTAGTTAGAATAGTTTAATAATAATAATTACTTCAGCTTTTCCGTTATTAATCATAACATAATCAACGAGTGTAATTAAATAATAAATATTATTTTACTCAGTTTTGATCATAAAATGTTCATACAACTAACTGATTCATAATCGGTATTGATTTTAACATGATTATACAAGTTTTTTAACAATAAAATTTATTTTATTATTGTAATACAATTAATTTATTAGCATTATATGTATAATGCTAATAAATAGCATATGTTTATTTCAGCAGTACATAGACAAAAAAACTGTATTTAGAAAGGTATATTATTGAAGGTTATTGTTACAGCCTAGTAAAATGTCTGAATGAACCAAAGATATACCATAAGACATCTTTTTAATCGATTTTAATTTTAATTTAATTTACCTGAAACACGATAATCGTTAACACATTTGTGAGATAGACCTATTAGTTTCAATCTTTATTAAGTACAAATAAATTGGTCCTAGATTACGCATTGAAATAATGTACACTAGAAATTCATTTTTGTTTAGCTAGAATGATATATTTTTCTTACCATCCATGTACAGCATAAATATGTGGTACAAATTACGAACTAAAAATTGCAACAACTGTGCTTTCGTTTTAAGTATTTAGTCTGTAATTGCATTTTGTAAGTTAGGTATGATTCTGTTTTCAGAAAGACTTTTATCAGAATGTATTGTTATTTTTATTTGATAAAGGCGAAAAACGAAGTATGTTTTTAATATGGTGTTACACTATAAGTTGTATGTTATATATATATAATAACATGTGTTCTTATGTTTATAATAATTGTAGTTTAACATCCTAGAAAGTTTACAAAATAAACTTTGAAATGCTGATTTTGGATTTGGTATCCGTTTGTAAAGAGGCTTTGCGTTCACGCAGACGTACTCTCAGACAGTCTTATGAAAATCTTGAAAAGTAGAATAAAAAGGATTCTTATGCAAACTATGCCTTCACAATACCACCAACAACCCCCCCCCCCCCACTCACATCTACAGTGGAAAACTTATTTCTGTTTGTGATTCTGCCCCATTTTTAAATTAATTAGTCTGGCACAGTAGGATAGAGGTCTAACGACCAATAGCTAGGATATTGTTAGCATTTTAAGTTTAAATTTGTATCAATTGCATCATACACTAACATGTTTCTTAATTTTAAAGTCACCAATAAACTTATTGCATTTAAAGGCTAGCTAATTATTATTTTTATTACTGGTTTTATTAGAGTTAGCCACAAAAAAATACCTTTCTTCTACGTCCTATGCCTTTCTGAACACGTCAGTGGTTTTAATCTTGAGAAGGCATATAATATGGTTTGCAGAAAAGGAATTCTGAACACCATAAAATCTTTATGGGAAAATCTTAGCATTTTTAAAAATTGTAGACATTTTAGAGTACGTCTTGGAGCTAATTAGTCAGATCGTTTTTATTTAGGGAATGGTGTCTCTAAGCGTACTTTTTTTCAGTTGCAGTTAACAGCAACTAACGTGCGATCTCCGGTTCATTGTTCTCTGTTTGTATATGATTTTGCCATTTATGTGACTACTCGAAACATGGCAACCGAAGGCATTTACCGAGTTTTTGTTCTATCACGATTGATTATGGCTCCATAATCTAGATGCATTAGATAGGCCAAGATTTATTCCGTTCATAACACTACTTTTCGTTTTGCGACTAGATCTTGCTGCAACTGTCGTATATATGTAACTTAAGCTCCAAACCTTCTCACCCTATGTATGATATTATATTTCACAATACAATGTTTGAGCAGTACGAATCCTGTAAACAATAGACTGCTCTATTGGGGACCGAAATTCCCGTGACTTTAATAATCTGGGTTTTTTACTACCTCTTATGTATGTAAATACAACATGTTTAGTGACTACATGGATGGTTCGAAAGCTGTGTGTTGATCTCCCTTTGTCTATATCCTTAAAACAAACTACGCCTGATGTTTACTGCCAGTGGTTTATTACTACAATCTACTAGCAATCTACAGTCTATTACGTGCAATCTCTACCTATCAAGTTGTATAATTTTCACTGATGGCTCTAAACTGGACAATAGTTCGGTTGAGCATTTGGTCTGTGAGGAAACGGTTTCGTTTTAAGGATTACCTCCAGTTTCTTCTGTATGTACAGCACAACCTTTTTGTTTTGCAATACTAAAGGCACTGGATACTGATTCACTGACGTTCTGATACAAGAAAGTGCTCTTGAATTCTTCCAGGATGTACTATGTAACCCTTTGATTGAAGAAATGCTTTTTTCCACAAACAGACATTGGCTGTGAGGTGTTGGGGTGTCATTTTGCTGGATTCCGGATCATACTGAAATACAGGCGAATACCGAAGCAAATGTAGCTGCTAAGGAAGACCGGACTTACCGATTATCGTGAAGTGTGTAATGGCATCTGACTTTGTGTTCATTTTGAAACAAGTCGTATGTAGACAGTGGGACTTTTCTAGTGGGTAGCGCTACCTAGTAAGAAACACCAAGAGATTTAAGGTAGGGACCGTCCACGAATATCTTCCATCCGCTGAAGCCGTCGAGAGGAAGTGGTGGTTTTTCGTCTAGGCGTCGGCCATTCTACCCTAACCAATGGGTTTCTGATGCTGTTTGGGGACCAGAAACTTTATCCAAACTGTTCTAAACTGATTTCCTTCAAGCGACTTATTTTAAGTGTGAAAACTAAAGTATGTATGAAAGAGGTGTCACTTACCGAATTGCATTCAGGCAATGCTGGGTGATGAAACCAAGAACATTGATATGATATTGGCGTTTCTGAATCGTTTGAATGTGATTAGTAATACTTAGAGATATTTGTTTTGACCAGATTGTATTTTTTTAACTAGTTTAGTAACATTTTGTGAATTAACTGTTGAACTTTTATTCTTGTTTGTGTTTGTGTCCGTTAAAATCGTTTAATTTATAGACATTAATTGAATGCTCGTGTTTTCCATTCAATTATAACCTCTCAGGTTTTTACATAACGTATAATTGTGTAACTTATATTTGTAATGAAAATGTATTTTAAATACAGACGTATAGCGTAATAAAACAAAAATAAAATAATGTAAATACTTTTTATATTTTTTAAAACTTGGAATAACATTCATATTTTCTTAAGAATACAAAATGAAAAATAAGTTATTTTAATAAAATGACAGAAAAAACTTCGTAAAGAAAGGTAGCGAAAGGGATATTCTGAACCAGTTGGTTGTAAACCAATCAATTTGTTTTCCGCATTGTTTTGCATTGGAAGTTTTTTCAAAATGTTTTTTTTTATTTTGCAGTCAAGAACTGATTAAAGAATGTTTAATTTATCTTAAAGAGTATCACTTTGTTGGTGATTGTGAGAAAAACAGTTTCCCTATTAGATAAGTCCAAACAAGTTAAAAATGTTAAGGTAAAATTGTTACTTATATTTGCTTTTTCTCAGAAAAGTTGCTTATGAAGTGCAGTACAAGCCTAAGAAATTTTTTTCAAATCTTATTTGGACTTTTGTGTGAACTACCATTTACTAAGATGTGAATTATAATTATAAATTATAATTATAAGAAAGTTCGTTTATATGTAGTAAGTGGATAATAACATAAAATAAAGATAAACACATCGAACAAATATATTAATGTATAAATATGGAATTGAACTTTCTACAACTGCAAAGCCAATTTCTTTCAAAATGAAACTTAAAACACATGTAAAAGATAAATGTATATTTATAATTTACCTAGAAACAAAAATTAAGTTATATTTTAAATAGTGTAGTTATGCCTACAAGTGCTGCAAAAATGCTTAAATAAAATGACTGCCTCCTCAAACATCTGCTCACTGAAATAAATTTTGAGAAATTTGTGAAAAAGTAAATGTTTAGAACATCGTCAAGAATGCAAAATCAAAAAGTTTAAATGTTATTTTAGTGATATTTCGTGTAGTGCAGTTTTGATACTTTGATATATATTTTTAGTACAGTACATAATATAGTTAAGATATGAATAGAAATTATAAGTACATTTAGCCAGTGTAAATTCAATGTTTTATTAGACAAAAAAATATCGAAAACATGTAAACCCATGATTGTAATATCAGATTCGTTAAGATTTTATTTTCCTCAAAGTATATATGTATAAATATATGCTGCCAATAAAGAGAAATCAAACAAGAAATAGCCTATCTAACGTATATGCTTTTATTATACTGTTCATTTACTGGAAGTTGCATACTATTAGAACAGCTTTAACACGGTTTTAATGAAGTAATTAACTCTGTATTTATATTTATAATCGTATGACTCCTGTTCTAATGTTATCACTTGATTTCCTGGTACGGCAAATAACAGTTAGTTTATGTACCTAAAGCACGTAGAAAAATGAGCTTTTAATGAAATACTACAGTAATTAGGTTAATTACATCACTGACATCTTCATTAATGTCATTAGAATATACCACATTTATTTTAATATGTGCATAACTCAAAACTACTCTGATTTTACCTTTGCACTGTTAATTAACTAATAACAAATTGAATGTGTTTACCAACATAATATTACTCGCGAGAGCGTTTATAATTTAGTAAATGGTAACGCTTCTGTAGTGAAATATAATATATTAATTTTAATTAAACGTAATTAAGTAAGTTAATACTATTTAAATCCATTTGGCTAGAATAGTGTATTCCTGTGTTCACCGACATAAATCAATATTGTTGCTATGTACACATGAGAAGGTTTTATAGATTTATATAATCCCCATTCCTAATTTCATTTTGTGTACAATAAACTATAAAGAAAACGCTCTTATTATAGGTTAAACTTTAAAGTTAGATAAAGATAAACGTTAACATTAACCGAAATCGGCCAGCAATGGCTATGATCGATATGAAAAATAAATATAATATGGTCTTGTTAGCAAAATAGCAAATTCGTAGAATAATGGGTGTTACAGTCATTGGATACCTAACTATGTAAGAGAATGATTGTATTTTCTGAAAATCAATGCAAAAAATAAAAACTACTGAGTCAAGAATATAAACTCATTATTATAAACTGATTAGGTGAAATAAACAATTAAACATGGATTGGTTTTTACGTTAAAAATGTAGCCTACTTTTTGTAGAGTTACACTTATTGCCGGACTATACTAGTAATCATACGATCATTAGTTTACATTGTTATTGCATCGTCATATATGATTTAACCTTGTGAAGCAATATATTTTCCTGCAGGCTTTTTAATACATTACTGTTAAGAAGTATTCCAATGATTATTTATATATATCTTCAAGAGTTTAGAACAATAAGTAATAAAACGTTTGTTAACTCCAATTAGTTATTTTTAATTTACTTTTACTATAATAGCTCTTCAGCTCAAAGTTTGTAAATCATGACTATACATAGCCATATCAATAATACATCAACAAAATTTCATGTAGTTCTTGGGGTAAATTTTTTCAATTTAACCTTAAACTTAACTAAATGAGTACTATTAGTAATTCTGAAAAGGTTTGTTATTGTTTATTTTTTAAATGTCCCTTATGTAGGCCTACACCAAAATACGAATATTTCTCTCTTTTCTACGTTCTTAAACCGACGTTTCATTATTAGTCCTCTTCACTTTATTGTTTATTATTATAAGTATATAGTTACATTGTTTATACATTGCATACAAAATATAAAGAAGCAATGTGGGACTTTATTGACTCAAATAAGAAACAGAAAGTCACTTCTAAGCGATATGATACAAACAGCGGGAGAATTTAGAAAGAGTTAGTTATCTGTACCACACCATAGAGATGTTAAAGCTAATAGAAATATAGACTTGATTCCGTCTATAACTTTAAAATTGTTTTTTTATGATATAGTTTTAGACAAGAAACATTTCACAAAAATCTCTGTAGACGTTTCCAAGAGAAAATGGAGTGAGATGCAAACCTCACCTACGAACCTTATGTCAGAGTATGGTGATCAAAAGTGTGAAATTTTGAGTGGAATCTATTGTTTCTATTTTAACATTGTGTTTTAAATAGAACGTTTAAATCTTTATTATTTTAAAACTACTTATCATAATTTATTTTCATTAAATAATTATTCAATACCATTTTCAGTATTTTTTTTTTATCAGTTTTTGGAAGTTTATTGTTTTATTTCCCCAAATTTCTAGTTTAATTAGTCTATTTGAGAGCATAAAATACTTAAATTTACTTATAAATGTGAGAAGTTATTCCTGAAAGGTACATACCTAAAATAATATGCAATGAGAACAAATTCAACCCTGATCTATGTGAGGCTTAACTCAACCCAGAATACAAGAGACATGAATTCTTTGTGTTACTGGAATATGTTTGATCCCTTTAATACTTCAGAGAACAGACTCGGGAATTATATAATATGTTGGTTTCCTTTCAATATTCATTTTTTACGGATATTTCCTTTGTAAACCCAACTTCTTAAGGTGTATTGGTACCTTAACAGCACTTTATACACAGAAAACACATTTTTTATTATTAGATATAAAACCTTCTACCAACAGGTAATATCAGCAATATTAAAAATTTTGTTTCTCAAATAATAACAAAATACTATCATATAGATTTTCTATAGTTACGGTTTCAAATAAAACATGGTCTTTGATGTATACTTTTGAATAAAATAAAATCATTCATAAAATTTGATTGAAAACCGAATACAATGTTTTTATGAAGACTATCTTACCAATTTTAAAAGATAAAAGTACTTTTTCCTCTGTATTTTTTAGTTATTTATTGAAATTTGAAATAGTAGGGCCTATTCTACTATTGTAGAAATACAACTACATACTAAGTTCGTGAAAATTTTACGGAAAGATTTTTGTGTTTCCAAATAAGTACAACTGCAAGGTTTAATTGGGTACACTTCTGAGAGTTTAGCAAGAAATATAATAAAAACAAAAATAAAATAATTGAAATCCTACATAAATGCAGGAAATTTATTAATAATATTACAAATTAACTAAAAAATAGAATAAGAAGAAAATGAAAAAGCTAAATATTTAAAGTTGTATTCAATACTTTAACGTCTAGGAATAAATGAAAGTAGAGTTTTTAAAACAAATAATCCTCAAATAATAATTTATTTTAAAGACAGTAAGTTTTGTTTGTATTTATGATCGAATTAATTATTACCTCACTGTCTGCTTATATTATTAATTTATAATAACCATTAATCATTAAAGGTAAACATAATGTACTCATTTGAAACAGTATATTTAACTTATTTAATAGTTATGTTTTGCAATAAAGTATATTAAAAACCTTCAAACCATTTATTGCAGAAGTTATATTTTCAATTAGTAGTCTATGCTTCACATTTATTTATATTGTATGTTTAAACGCCTTTTTATTGATAGTTCTAATTTATCCAGAATGGAACAAAAAAAATCAAGCTTCATTAAAATATTCTCGCAATAACTTAAAATTAAATTAAATCTAACATTATGAAACAAGCTATCAATATTACAAAACCTATACTAGTAGCAATGGAAAATGTAGAAGCAAACTCAAACGCCTTCGCAATTAAACTGAAAAAGAAATGTATCATGTGTTTTGTAGAAAATCAAATAGCGAGAAAGTAATAAATAACAGCAAAACACCAATGAAAAATCCTACGTTATAATCTAGGATATACAAACAAAGATTGCGAAAAATTAAAATAATAACATTCCTTGTTAATGACATTCGTAATGTTACATTTGTTTTGCATTTAACAAAAATACTAAAACAGTTTAAATCAAACTATAATTAATAACGTCTTTGCTGCATGCTAGACAGTCTTTCTCAACGTAGCTTCGAAACAAATCAATTTTGAAAGTAGTCTACAAATTCTCCACAACAGGGTTTTGCCTGACCAAAAAAATATATAAATGAAAATTGTTTCGTTTATTTATTTTTACCGTCTTAAAACTGAATCCGTATTTCAAAGAATTAAATGTGTTTTTCATCGGAATTTAAATCGTAATGTTCGCTGAGATTTCCTTTAAAGTTTATATAATTATAACAATATTTAACTGGTTAAAAAGAAAATCGTTAAAGTTAGCCATAAAAGTTGTGCACGGCTCTGACATCACAGCAATGTACCACTTCCAATTAAGGGTACAACGTCGGCAAAGAAGTGAGGCTGTCCTAACTATAAATTAACTATGAATTAAAAGTATTGTGGCACATCTAAGGTTAAAAAGGGTTTAAGTATTTTCCATTTTGAATGAATAATAATTTGTGTCTATCTTATACCAATAAAAAAATAATATTATATTAGTGTAAATCAAATAAGTAACTCATTGATTATACACGGTATTATGCTATTATTTTATATGTATTTAAAGTTTTCAATAATACTTATAAAAATACAATTTATATACGATTAGTTATAATATTGTTTTTGCTATATCTGGGACAAATTATTCAACATTTTATTTACTCTAAGAAATACTGTTTTTGCAAAGGATAAACTCGTGATGAAGAAATACCAAAGGAAACATCTGACTCGAGGAATGTTTACGTGAGCCTGCACCCGGAGAAAATTATATTTAAGATATCAAAGTAAGCGTATTCTAGGAATGTAAATAACATGTACAAAATGCATATGTCTTTATTTCTAGCTTGGTTGAGTCTGGCATCCTTCCTTTTGGATCTGTTTTCCAAATATATAAACTCTGGGTTCATACAATATGCTAAAGACTCTAGCCCATTTTGCTATAGTTCAAGGGATAATTTTTACTTTTAGTAAACGAGTTTGTTCGCAAACTTAAGAACATTTCTACTATCCATTCTAAAACGTATCCATTCTATTTTTAATACGAAGTACAAAAACTAACGTGGTATTAAAAGAAATGTAACCATTTTGTAGTTATGAATTACAAATGTTATAAAACTGCAGTGTTGTGACAGTTATATACTCCCGCATATACGCTGAAGTATTTTTAAACATTATTATGGATCGAGTATAAATTAATTTTATAGTTTTCAGTAAGTAGTTATGATATAACCAGGAACGACACTATTCAAAAAGTAATGTTTGAGTTTAAACACACTTGTTTTAGTTATTGCAAGCGTGGCCATTCTTCAAGCTGAAATCATAATCATTCGATCAGTTTTTGGTCAAAGGTCAGAAGTCAGTAATTAATTCAAGCATAAGCCAATATATATTCCATAAATTGTTTTTAATACCTGTTCAGAGTGTTTTATACTGTTGTTTCAGAGTGTTCATAAAGTCACTTTAGCCCCCTTTTTGTTATTATTTTTTTAATGAAAATACGTTAACAAAACTTTGTATATAACTTGTGTTGCATGACATGACAAATTGTTTGACCTCTATGATTTTAAGGGGTAGGGAGTTAACAATATAAAATGTAAAGGTAGGTCATGTAATACACCATTGAAAAGCTTATTAAAAGAACAACAG
>JAGFPH010025173.1:0-11002 GCA_018207615.1 Philaenus spumarius
TAAATGATCTAAGAACAGAATTACATCAATAGCATTACAACCTTTTATATTGAAGTAAAAACGCATATTAAGCCTCCAAAATACAAATTCCATTGAGTAAAAACAAACTATGGATCAACCTCCTAACTGAATGGTAAATTTTTCACCTAAAAACATAAAATATAAAACAAAAAACACCAACTTTCTTATAGAATAATTAATTTAACCCTAGGAGGGCAATAGGGGTGACGCGTCACTCCACGCATGTATATTTTTTGTTGTTGTAGTATCAGTAGATTACGTATGACCTTGGGAATTTTTGTATTCTTTGTTCAGTTTGGCATCTGCCGGTACACAGGAAATTACAATGTTTTAGTGGTTTCAAGTGGTTAAAAAAAATAGTTTGGGGTGACGCGTAACCCCTGTTGTCATTCGTGTTGAGTTAATTTTCCGTGCTTATCGAATATTTTAATTATTTTTTTCAAAATGGCTAGTATAAATGACCCAAACTTCAGTGATATAGTGAGAGATATGTTTGAATATCTCAATATCTGTGCTAAATGCAAACAGCCAACATGCAATGACCACCGCAAAGAAATTTGTGATAACTGTATATAAATTGCCCACTTTTAATTTAAAAAATTCAGATTTATTGTTTAGCATTTTTTTTAAATTCAATTTTTATTGTTTATTTTGTATTTTAATTTAATTTTACCTATTCTACTAAGTTTTTCTTTTCATTTTTCAGTTATAAAAATTATAACTACTAAAATCCTCAAAAATGTACACTGTCAGATTAATCCAATTTAAAATTATATTTTAAGGTATAAGCTGTTCCAAGACTGTAATAAAATTATCCTAATATGTACAATATATTGTTATTTTAAAAAATTGGCTGTTTATTTATATACCCATAACACAAAACATATTTTATTTCACTTATTATAAACAAAGTGATACTATGTGCGCCTTTTACGGAAATTAATTATTTTGAAAGGTACATACTTATGGTTTTTCATCAATATTAATAATAATATATTATTAAATATACAGTCTAATATATACATTGAGAAAAGAGCAAAAAAATATATTAAGTATAAAATACAGATTATTTTATAGCTGGGGTGATGCGCCACCCCATGTTGTTTTCCAAAGCTGCTTAGTTTGTGTTGCCTTCGTAGGGTTAAGGGTCGGCTCTAGCTGTCGGCCATGTTGGTTGACACTCCATAAGACCAATGTTAAATTAAAATCCAAATTTTTCCTTTATTTTTGATCGGATAATTATGAACGATATGTCATTTTAAAGCTATGGCCAATACGCATGCAAATGGCTTTTCCAAAATTAAGAAAAACATTTTGTTTAATATTTATTAACAATTTAAAAAATTAATTTTTAATATTTTTTTATGTTTTCGCTATTAATTATAGCGAAAAGTACCAAGCCATTTGCATGAAGAATTTCGTCCCCAAGATTTTGGTATTTTTTTAAAACGCTATTTGAACAATTGCGGGTTTTAAATGGATTTAGGCCGAGCAATGTCCGTGTAACCTACCGCCGCTATAGGGTGACTTTAAATATTTTTTTACGTTGTAACTATTAATTATAGCGAAAAATTACCAAGCCATTCGGATGAAGAATTTTGTCCCCAAGAGTTTGGTATTTTAAAAAAAAACGCTATTTGAACAATTGCGGGTTTTAAATGGATTTAGGATGAGCAATGTCCGCATAACCTACCGCCGCTACGCTGGAGCCGCAGGTTGCTTTCTGTTTTACTAGAGCCGACCCTTAAGCTGTTCCTATCTTATTGATTATTTGGCATGTCAACTAAATTATTTTGTTTAATTATAATTAAGAGTAATGTTATTGTATACGCTACAGAAAAAACAACCTTATTGAAATAATTGTAAAAACAAAATGGTATCAATAGACCAGTTTAGATTTATAACCCTCCGATGATGGCAATGACTATATTGATATGTAGTCATTGATGATGGTAACTTGGTTACTGAAATTTACATCAGGGAACTAGAATAGCTATATCAATAAATGTGTTTCAGTTTATTTGTGTAGTTTTATTCACCGAACTTGTGGTTGGGGCTTCAGTGTTTCTTATTGAATAGATCGAATACAGTTTTGTCAAAATAAATATTACGGAATGAAATTAACTTAACTCACCATTGTAGAACGAAGACTTGCTCTCGACTGAATTTTGCTAACTGAAGTGGGGCTTATCAGTTATGACTTAATCACGTGATAACGATAACTGGCATTTAATCTATTTTCTATTTCAAAGATTTACTCATCTATACTAATATTATAAAGTGGTAAAGTTTGTTTGTTTGTATGTATGGGTTAATCTCTGGAATTTGAACCGATTGAAAAAATAGTTGTAATAATAAAACGTTACACTATCCCTGAGTAACATAGGCTATACATTCATTTCGTTAAAAACATTTTTTTATTTCAATATTTGTAAATTTAGTCGGGATAAAATCTTAGATTAGGCCTAGACCGATGAATCATCCCTTGTATTTACATTTATTACCACAGCAACCGATTGAATAAAGTAACAGATAAAATACCTGATTTAAATTTCTTTTAGGTTAAGTTTTTATTAAAGTGTAGGCCTAGACCTGAGCCTTGCTGGTTCTTTTGAACTTTATTATAACTGCTGTTATAAAATATACGAAATAATTTGATTTGATCATTTAACATTATTTACCACCTTAGCTTTGGGGTTATTATTATTAATATTATAAAGAGGTAAAGTTTTTTTGTTTGTATGTAGGGGGTAATCTCTGGAACTACTGAACCAATTGAAAAAATTGTTTTACTAATAAAAAGCTATACTATCCTGGAGTAACATAGCTAGAATTAATTTTGATTTAAGGGTCTGCTCCAGTAAACGAGAAAGCAACCGGAAACGCAACCGCTTCTCACTGTATCCCTATCTATAATCCCTATTATAAACAGTGAAATTTCTTGCAGCTGAACGCTTTGACATTGCCTCATTTCAAACCATTTTATAAGTCTATCTTTTGTAATTGAGTGTTGAAAAAAAAACTGAATATTCTTTATAAAATTTCGGATCCGGCTTGCAAATTATTTTTCATTATTAATATTTTATTGTGTTAAGAAAAAATTCAATCTATGTACTTACAAAAATACAATTACATAACAAATCAAAAGCATTAAAAAAAAATGTACATTGCAACACGGATGCGTATTGTGACTGTGCTTAAAATGAGACCTTGCAAACAATTTTATGATAAAAAGTAAACGAAATAAATGGTTTGAAATTTAACATTGCTCTTATGGGATAAAAATCCAAGATGGCCGCCACTACAGCAGACCCTTAATCTTCCATCGTCAGGTGATCAAAACACTCAATTAAAAATATTCAACACGCAAACAAAACAACAAATAACAATAATAACGCGCAATAAATAACATTTACAGTTCACTCGACATGTTTTTGCGCCAGTGCTGCGTACTGTGCACTTAAATCATAATTACACATAATTTTATTTATAAACACATCATTATAAAAACAACTGATTTGGAGAAATAGTAATTTAGAATAATTTCCATTTGTACTACATCGGAAATACATTTCAATATTTGTCAAAGACCTTAATTTTATTACTGAGCGATTTTATTTCATGGCACTCGGAGCTAAAATAGTTTCTTTTAATTGCGTGTAATGGTAAGACACAGTATTTACCCGGTAGGCCATTTATTTATTTAATCACATCTGAAAGTGAACCCACAGGTACCAGCTAGTTATATAATAACAATATTGAACATGTAGGCTATCCGTTAGCGAAACATAAAAAACAAAATTATGGAGATCATTGCATATATACAATGGTATAAACAGATCACTTAAGGTCTTGTACAAATAAATATTAAATAATGTAAGTAATTTTACTCACCATTGCAGCACGAAGAGTTGCTTTCGTATCGACTGATTTCTGTTAACTGTTAACTGAAGAGGATGCGAGTGGGGCTTATCAGTTATGCCTTAATCACGTGATACCACAGACTGGTGATTCATCTATTTTCCATTTCAAACTTGATGGCACTATCGAATACTTTTTAGTATTCGTAAAAGTATTCGAATACAAAATCAACTACTCGAATAAGTATTCCTTTGTAACTGTTCGAATAGTTTTTAGTATTGTTAGGGGTTGAAATAGCCACCCTTATTACCCGGGTTCGAACACTAGGTTAATATGTTAATAACAAAGAGACAGATCAATAACAATGCATTCCAGTGGTTCAGTGGCAAAACTTATCTCTCTATATTTATTTGTACAATGCAATAACATAAACATAATATGGTTTGATAAATTATCCTCTACTTATGCTCTACATTGTTACTCACTCGTTCTATTGCAGAACCGGTTTCGTCCTTCAATCTCGTGTAGACTCCCCGTATGTTGGCTTGTCTCGTGTTGTCCAGCTTCCAACCCTTAGCTTCTCAATCACAATACTTGGCCAAGTCCCCTAGCTAACTGGCCTAGCTTTCCGGCCCCACACTTTAACAGACTGGCCTAGCTACCGGCCCAACACCTTAACAGACTGGCCCCGAAACTATGTTAAGCTCCAGTATATATCCCATCCATTGCTTCCTTGTTGTCATCTCCAAAGCAAACCAAAGCAAAGCGAGTTCCGTGTTCCGCGTTTAACGAACTCTTCGCGCGACCTCGCTACAATTTCCGTGTTTATACCGTACTTCCTTGTCCGCCTTACTGGTCAAAACCTTAACATTCAAAATACTATTTCTAATAACTGAAATACTAAAACATATTCCTGCAAAACATAACAGTATTCGTAAAAGTATTCGAATACAAAATCAACTATTCGAATACGTATTCATTTTAAACTATTCGAATAGTTTTTAGTATCCGTAAAAGTATTCGAATAAAATAATCAACTATTCGAATAAGTATCCATTTGAAATTATTCGAATACTTTTTAGTATTCGTACAAGTATTCAAATAAACAATCAACTATTTGAATAAGTATTCATTTGAAACTATTCGAATAGTTTTCTGTACGACATGATAGGATAGGCAGTGTTAATGATTTTGTAGAAGGAAGTATTATTTTTACATTCAAATGTGAAATGAACAGTAAAGCTTTTCTTTTAAAGAGACTTTGCCAATTTTAATTTATTTTATAAGTTTTCCTTTTAACTACAACTTTTTATTGCAAATTAGCGACTAAGGGTAAATCTTCATTTATCATTAGATTTGTTGTCCTTGTGCAACAAACAACGCGCGTAATATTTTAAAATTATGTATTCCTCCATTGACAGACGAAAAATGTTGTAGCCACAACAAAGAACAATTTTAATTTAAAATGTTTAACTGACTACACTATATTATTGGTATTAGGACTGTAAGTATGTTTGTTCCATTAAATGTGTAAACGGAATGATGAACAAATTATAAACTATTCCAAAGATTAAATAGTCTAAAACTACTTGTGTATTGTGTCATTTGAGCCCATCAAATAGTTAATATTAGTAGTGAATAGTTCGTGGTAGAAAGTATTCACTATTCAGATAAAGTATCCGTAAGTGCCCAAAATCCGCCAAAGTATTCGAACAGAAATAATTTATCCGTAGCAGCGTTCGCGTAAAACGTTCAAGAGAAAATGTATTCCTTAAAAACTATTCTGATACTTTTCTCACTATTCGAATAAAACTGAACTATTCGAATATACGAGTACTTTTCTATTTGAATAATCCATTACTATTTCAAACATATACACATAAAAAAATTAGAATAAGATTATATTTTAATTTGAATGAGTAGTGATAAATGTATTTACTATCAGAATGTTAGAGGTCTGAATAGCAAGCTAAGTGAGTTTTATCAAAATTTGCTTAACCTTGATAGTGATATAGTCTGTATCACTGAAACATTTTTAAATAGTAATGTGACTTCAGGCGAGTTATTCCCAGCTGATTGGACTGTTTATAGAAGTGACGGAGTAAATAACTGGAGGGCAGCTGGGCGTATTGACTGCTTCGAGGACCGGTTCTTGGAAGTCCCAATTGCTTACATTTCATTCTATTGATAGTGTGGATATTGCTTGGGTCAAACTATCAAATGACGCTGGGTTTACGTTTATTCTTTGCAATATTTATTTTCCACCCAGGAGTCCTCATTTTTCTTACGATTTGTTCTTTAATTTGTTTTTTAATAATAGTAATTTAATTGATAGAAACATTGGCATTGTGGGCGACTTTAATTTACGTCGTATTTCTAATATAACACATTTGACTTACATTTAGAGGAGGGATTTATAAAGATTTATCATTTTTTCTAAATTTTAATAAATTTGTTACTCTAAATTATGTTATCAATCACAACAACAGAACTTTGGATTCGGTAATAAGTATGATTTTCAAAACTTTTGTGGGAGCATCCGTGTTGGGTGGCGACGACGCCTTGGTGGGGGTGGATAATCGCCATCCTGTGTTGATTGTTTGTTTTGCGGGAGGCCGAAGTTGGTGCCATAAGGGAGTGCCTAATGAGATTCTTTATTCATTCACTAAGACCAACTTTTATTTATTTTGATCTTAAATTGGAAGAATCTTTTTAATTGTCACGACGTGAATACTGCTGTTTCTGAATTTTATAAATTAATTTATTTAGTTTTACGCCCAAAAGAGAACACTAGTTAAGCCTAAGTACCCGGTTTGGTTTACAAAAGAAATTATTGATAACTTAAAATTGAAACATAGATTTAGGGCAAAATCTAATAAATCTGGGAGTCATGATTATTTAGTAAAATTTAAATATTATAGGAGTAAGGTTAAGCAATTGATAAAAGAAGCGTATGGAATGTATACAGTAAATCTCGAATGCTCTCTTGTGAGTGATCCAAAACAGTTTTGGAATTTTGTCAAATGCAGAAAGGGCACTGGGACAGTAACCGGAAATTATTTTGTGTGGAATGACAAGCGGCTTAGGGACGGTTTATCTATTGCAGGTGCCTTTGCAGAATACTTAGGTTCTATATATGACAAACCGGATCAGTTAAACTGGAAGGAGGTACTTTCATCGCCCGTTATGCCAGGAGTCCAACCTTTAATTATTTCGAATATAACTGCTGATCAGGTCGCGGCTGCAGTTAAAAGACTACCTTCAAAAAGATTGTTTGGTCCAGATTTAATCCCAGTTTATATTGTCAAAGCTTGTTCAGAATTCCTAATTAAACCTCTATGTTTAATTTTTAATTTAAGTCTTTCCACAAACATCTTTCCAAATGATTGGAAACTGTCCAGAATTACTACTCTTCGTAAGGGTGCCAACAAATTAGATATAGCCAACTACAGACCTGTAGCAATACTTTCAACTCCTGCTAAGGTATTTGAGATTGTCATTCATTTATTTTTTTCTGCTATCATATGAGCCGTATTTGGGCTCAACATGGTTTTTCTCTCAAATTTTGTAAATTATACATCTAAGATATTGGATAATAGAGGGCAGGTGGATGTAATATACACTGACTTTGCAAAAGCATTTGATAAAGTCAATCACATCATTTTGCTTAGGAAACAGAATTTCTAATAGTTTTCCAGAGATCTACTTATGTTTTTCTCTTCCTATTTGTTTCGTAGGTATCAATATAATATGTATATTCTGGTTTTAAATCGAATAGATTTATAACGGGGTCCGGTGTTCCTCAGGGCATTAACTTGGGACCTAAATTGTTTAATATCTTCATTAAGGGTCTGCTGTAGTGGCGGCCAGCTTTTATTATTATCCCATAAGAGCAATGTTAAATTTCAAACCATTTATTTCGTTTATTTTTTATCATAAAATTGTTTGCAAGGTATCATTTTAAGCACAGTCACAATACGCATCCGTTTTGCATTTTACATTTTTTTAAAGTGTTTTGATATGTTATGTAGTTGACATTTTGTAAGTACAAAGTTTGAATTTGTTTCCTAACACAATAAAAAATTTATAATGAAAAATAATTTGCAAGCCGGATCCGAAATTTTATAAAGAATATTCAGTTTTTTTTCAACACTCAATTACAAAAGATACTTATAAAATGGTTTGAAATGAGGCAATGTCAAAGCGTTCAGCTGCAAGAAATTGCACTGTTTAGATAGGGATATAGTGAGAAGCGCTTGCGTTTCCAGTTGCTTTCTCGTTTACTGGAGCAGATCCTTAATGATATAACTTCGTGTTTCGATAATTGTGAATATTTAATGTACGCCGACGATTTGAAATTTTTTTTAATACTAAAACTCGTTATGATTGTCAAATTTTGCAGGAAAATTTAGTTAGATTATCTAACTGATTTTTTTAGGGCTTTTTGCCAAAAAGGGGGATGTTTTTCAAAAATTTTCAAAACCGTTTTTCGTGCATCTATACAGGCCTACTTGACATACCTGGTGCAAATTTGTTTGAAATCGATCGAATAGTTTTCGCTCTAGCTTTATATACATACAGACAGACATTTTGTAAAACCTACTTTTTTGGGCTCAGGGCAAAACGGATATTTTCACAAAAATCTCAACATCGATTTTTTTTACGATCACTATACTTTCTCTATATCTATTTTATAATATAATGAGAAAGTAAAATTGTAAAAAATTACAAGAAAAACGTACTTTTTTAAATCAAACTCATAATAATTACAATGTAAAAGACTTTAAAATTAACATTAACATTTTTTTAAGCCTATCACAAAATGTTAATTTTTAAGCATGACGTAGCCCTATAAGGTTAAACATTACCCTGTCACTAATCATTCGTCAACATGGCTAAGCTTTTTACTTTCTCCAACCTATACGTAGTATATGCACCCTGAAACCCCAAAAAATGTTTAGTGGAATTATTTGTGTTGGTGCTCCCTGAACCCAAAAATATTTTTAGTGGAATTATTTGTTTTGGTGCTCCCTGAACCCAAAAAAAGTGTTTTTTTGGTGATGTCTGTAAGGATGTGTACAGAGCTGGAGCCCATACCAACGGTCCGATTTTGATGAAATTCGGTATGTAGAGTTCTGGAATATCTCCAGGCTTTTTTAATTTTTTTTAATTTTTGATTTTTAAGGGGTTTTACCCCCCAAAAAATGGCCAAAAAACGAGAAAAATCAAAATTTCTCAAAAACGGCTCTAACGGTTTTGATCAAATTTGGCTTAATTGTAGCCCTTAATGTACCCTACCATATGCAAAAAACCGCATCTATCTAAAAATTCTCGTTAAGGTAATAATAATAATAACTGATTTTTGGGTGTTTTTGGCCAAAAAGTGGGTTTTTTTTCAAAAATGTTCAAAACCTTTTTTCGTGCATCTATACAGGCCTAATAGACATGTTTGGTGCAATTTTTTTTCGAAATTGATCGAATAGTTTAAATAATAACTAGATGCTCTGCCCCTGGACGCTCCGCGTCCCAACCCCGGCTCGGCCTTCGGCCTCAGATGGCTGCTTCGCTTCGCTCGCAGGTGAAAAATTCGATAAAGAATGTCGTTAATCTTTGTCTCGTTTGTACATAGGTGACCGAGCATAAATCAGCTGTTTTATTTGGAAGCTGACTCAATTCATTAAACATTATCTCCATAAGATTAACATGGGAAATTTGAAGGATTGTATACAGGAGCTCCTTCTCGGATGAATAGCGGCTGAACGGATGATAATATATAAGACTTGACATATCTGTGAATGATTATGTTCAGTTTTTGATCCAAATTAGCTGTTTTATATATAATAGGTTTGTAACAACCAATGTTTGAATTGAATTAAAATATAGTTAGCATTTTTCGTTGATTTTTGTTTGTGTTTGTTTTTAGTTTGTCAATGTAACCTCAAAAAGGTAATACTCTTCAAATTTTCTAAGTAATGTTGCTATGGTAATGAAAGTAAACAAACATGATGTGTTGGTAAGTTTTTTATACGAACAGCTGTTTTTGTGCCCCTGATAAAATCAATAGAAATCTTTCTTCCATAAGATTAACATTGAAACTTTGAGGGCCACTGGGGCGTAGCCCTAATGTCCTAGGACTTCGGTACATGGCCTAAAACCTTCCCAGGGTTAACCTGTGTTACTATGCAAAATTTCAAAGCAATCGGATGGACGGTATACGAACTCAAAGTGGACAAAGAACCCAAAAAAAACCCCCATAAGGAATACACAGCAGAAATTTGCATTTGATTATAACGTTTGTAAGGCGAAAGATACATGATTTGTAATGCTTGATGACATATCTGTGAATGATTACCTGCAATTTAAAAAAAAAATAAGGAAATCGGCCGGATAGAATGGCCATACTGACTGCCACAAGTTTTCATAAATTCTTTTAATATATAGATAATAGGGTCTATTATATAATATAATATAATATGGATGTGTGTTACATGCATCTAATATTTTCCATTGTAACATTTTCCTACTTTTGCAATTCTAAACAACCACCTCCTATGCTACTCTAGTAAGGTATAAAGTTTCAACTGGGAGAAAGTATGTGCCAGTTATCTGGTACCGTTTATTTCATTAACTATAGCAATAGAGGAGCGCAGCATAAACACAAAAACAACCCTTCAAGGCCAAACCAAACTGAAGCTAGAGGAAAGGGCGCGTCTTTAGTTCTCTCGTAGACAAAAATACATTTTAGTTTTGGCAACCCCTATCGTAAAATTTACGAATGGTTACTGATCCAGGGTTAAAATCTACTGATAATTGAAAGACGGTGTGCAGAGCTGGACAAAAGGTGTAAACAATATTTGGGTTCTAGACAGATGTTATCAGCCAATATCTCTGTTATTTACTCCACAACACCACAAGGTCTGAGCTCATTCATATTTTATGTTAATGATCGCGTCCGTATACGGAGGTCTTTACCCATCCCGATGCAACGGTTGATATGTAGCATCTGCTTTAATAATTAGGTTATGTTCGGAACGGATGCTAAACATCTAATTGATCAATTAAAATTAACAATATGCTTATAACTAAATACTATTAAGTAAAGGCATAAGGTTTCTAGTAT
>JAGFPH010025175.1:0-11001 GCA_018207615.1 Philaenus spumarius
TTAAGTTTGTAAATACAGTTACATAAATATATAACTTACATATAAATAAAATTGAAGTGTCTTTCTGTGATTTCAAAATGAAACCTCTTTTCTAATCTCATATGGTTTACCAAAATTTTAAATAAAATATGGTTGTTTACACTTCACCAAAATCTAAACATGAATATTTTTTACTTGTTTGTCTGTTTGTTTGTTCGGGCTAATCTTCGTAATGGTTGAAGCAATTTTGATGAAATTTTCATTTGAATGTAGAAAAACTTTTCACAGGCATCTTTTTATCCGGATTCTATTTAAAATGTGTTTTTGTAAATGGAACAGTTATGAACAAAATTAGAGGTTTTGAGGATCGAGCGTATCTATTACGATCTCTGTCTTACACTATGTACAGGTCATCGCTACCCCCATAGTTCTACCCCGACACTATGTACAGGTCATCGCTACCCCCATAGTTCTACCCCGACACTATGTACAGGTCATCGCTACCCCCATAGTTCTACCTCGACACTATGTACAGGTCATCGCTACCCCCATAGTTCTACCCCGACACTATGTACAGGTCACCGCTACCCCCATAGTTCTACCACGACACTATGTACAAGTCATCGCTACCACCATAGTTCTACCCCAACACTATGTACAGGTCATCGCTACCCCCATAGTTCTACCCCGACACTATGTACAGGTCATCGCTACCCCCATAGTTCTACCCCGACACCATGTACAGGTCATCGCTACCCCCATAGTTTTACCCCGACACTATGTACAGATCATCGCTACCTCCATAGTTCTACCCCGATCAAAGTGCCTCTGTCCTAAATCAATCGTAATTGTCTTGGAGAAAATTCAGGGTATACAATAATCTATTTGTATTCGCTTCGTCACGAGTCGCTACGGGGGTGGTGAATGAAGCTAGCAGGGGGTGGAGCCCCTCAGTACTTAAATAATATTTACACCTATATGTATGTAGTAAACTTCCGAAAGCACCATTTTGTTTTTCATTTTGTTTGATATCTCGTTCCACAGGTTTTGTCTACATTCTGAAACAGTTATTGAACTCTAATTAATTGTGTGTTTAACATGCACTTTGACCGGTCTCTCTCAAGCTGACCATGTCCTGAGTATAAATCTCAACAGACTTGCCAATTACATAACGAAGCAAGTTGACACATCAACCTGGACAACGGTGAAAGAGTATTCATATTCTTTTGTCTTGGTTGCTTATTAGTTGCGTAAATTCGTTGATAGATATCAAAGTAAATCATAGAACAGTCAGTTTAAAATAAATCGCAGCACTCGGTATGTTTCGCTAGCGAATATGAAAAAGTCTTATCTTAAGAACGCTTATCCTATCGACGTCGGACTTTTTTTGTATTCGACTTATGTCCCAAACCCCATCAAACTATTACACTGATGCTGTTTATACCGGGATGTATATTGAAATAGTAATGGGTTATTCAAATAGAAAAGTATTCGAATTATTCACTTTTATTCGAATAATTTTTAAAGAATACTTTTTCTCTTGAATGTTTTACGCACACGCTGCTGCAGATAAATTATTTCTACTCGAATACTTTATCGGATTAAGCTTAATTACTTAGTTTATTTGCGTCACACGATTTTCTTCTCTTTTTTGAGTGACGCGTTTCGGAGATTTACTCCATCATCAGACACTAATCACTCTTGCGAGGTCGTCAAACATTACACAAAAAACACACAAATACAAAGACTGAGTACATATTAAAAAACGTGGGATTCGTATGGTGGTCCAAGAACAACTCAAATGAAGGACAACAAAAAAGAGAAGAAAGTCACGTGACGGAAATAAAGTAAATACTTGAGCTTAATTATATTACCTTGACTTGGATACCAAAGGAACATGGACCTTTAATCGGACTTTGGGCACATAGGGATACTTTATCTGAATAGTGAATACTTTGTACCACGAACTATTCACTACTACTATTAACTATTTGACGGGCAGCTCGTACACAAATGACACAATACACAAGTAGTTTTAGACTATTTAATCTTTGGAATAGTTTATAATTTGTTCATCATTTCGTTTACACATTCAAAGAAACAAACATATTTACAGTCCTAATACTAATAATATAGTGTGGTCACTTAAACATTTTAAATTAAAATTGTTCTTTGTTGTTTATACATTTTGGTCTGTCAATAGAGAAATAAATAATTTAAAAAAATTATGTTCGCTGCACAAGGACAACAAATCTAATGATAAATGAAGATTTTCCCTTAGTCACTTGCAATAAAACTTGTAGTTTAAAGGAAACAGTGGTGGATTAAAGGGGGGACTGTAAAAAAATTGCAAATCTTTATTTTAAATGAACTAGGCCCTACGTAAATTATATAAGAAAACATAGGTTACACTGATTTAAATAAAAACCCGAACCACAAAACAAGGAGCAAAAACTATAACTAAACAACTAAATTGTAAGTTAAGTTTAATACCTTACCCTTATGTACATTTCGATGACATGGTCATCATCCTCAGAGGGTTTTAACACTACTCAGTGTTAAATACCACACACACTTTCATAGTCAATCCCAGTGTATTTCATCGATCCACCATCTCATTCCCTCTCAAAATTTATTCCAAATTTAATCAAAAAGTTTCAATAAAGTCATTTTCAGTTACAGATAAGCAGCCATTGTTATAAAACAGATGCTGCTGTCTTCCACCAAGACTACGGTCTTACCAATTTGCCAGAGGTAAGGAATTTTTTCGCATTTTTTATAAACAAAAATAACAATAAATTTTAACTTTTTGGATTTTTCGTTGATATTATAAAATGTATGCATGGATCACGATACTTCCAACTGGACATTTGTAGAGAATTGAAAAACATACAAAATGGTTTTTGAAGACCCCGATCGGACCATTTCTCACCGAGAAAAGTCGGGAAAACTCTTAATAATTTAAATTTTTCAAAAGTTCGTATCTTTGTTAATTTGCAATATTAAGATCAGATCTTTCGGAAAATGATTGCTTAGTATGTGTATACTTCAAACAGGCGTAAGATGAAATTTGTCGCATTAGTAGTTTTTACATAATTGCAGATATGTAACATATCTGCAAACATCGCAGATATACGAATTTTGGGTTGTAATGTCTACTTTCAGAATCCGTTTGGTAAATTTAAATCGGGCTACTCAGGTTAATTGGGCGCATTATGCAAGGTAATGGCCTAAAGTGTTTAAAGTGCAATTGTGCAAAAACTATTAATACGACAAATTGCATCTTCTTCCTGTCTGAAGTACACATAATAAACCATCATTTTCTGAAATATCTGCCCTTAATATTGTAAATTAACAAAGATATGAACTTTGAAAATGGTAATTTTTAAGCGTTTTTCTGACTTTTCTCAGTAAAAAACGTTCCAATCAGGGTATATAAAAAAACGATTTTTAGGTTTTCTTTTTTTGAAGTATCGTGATCCATTCATCATTTTTTATGATATTAATGAAAAGGAAAAAAAGTGTTAATTTACTGTAATTTTTTTTTATAAAAATGCCTAAAAGCTCCTTCCCCGATAGTTTTTGTATTTTACATACCTATGTGCTACCCGTCACTGTGGATGTTTGCTGTTAAATTCAATAACAAAATTAGCCTTCTTCTAAAATGCATTTTTGGCTGGGTTAAGTGTGTTAAGACAATCGGCGCAATGGTACATATTTCACAGACAAGACCTTTAGCTGTAGCCGATGAACACTAAATCAGGTTTTCCTTATATCAAACAAAAATATAGAATTTACACTAAAATCCATGTAAACATCAATGTACAAGTATATCGATTTGTACTAGATATATCAATTATAAAATATGCTTGCTCGTTATTTGAAAAAATGTCAAATCTTAAGGGTTTACAGAAAACTTCACTATCTAAGAAATTGTAAGAGTGACGAATGATTGGAAGGCAGTGTTAGAAAGTTCAAATCTTGACGAATCCAAAGGTGAAATTATATTCTTTTCAAAACAAGTCTGTCTAACGATTATGAGCCTTAGAAAAGTGACAAGTTTCGTGCCTTTTCTTTGCGTTTTTTTTTTGCGTGGAGTCATATTTTTAGACAACTACATTTTTTAAACGATGATTAAATATGTAAATATACGTTTTAGAACAAATTTGTAAATAAAAAAATTAATGTTTAAAACATTTCCTTTCCAATGGTTTTTATTTTATTGAGGCTGGATTATTTTTAGAGGGTGGAATGTTCAATACAATCAGACAAAACAATAGTGCTGTCTGCCACTTGCTCGGCGGGCTGATACGACACTATAGTGTTATTTGGCGCTTGTAGGATTAAATCAAACATACAAATCAGGCTTTAAAAAAAATGTTTTTGGGGGGTCATGACCTTCCCCCTGTATCCACCCCTGCTTGAGAGGGTGGATGGCGGAGTGAGCTGCAACAACAACTACCACAGATTGTGTCATTAAGAATATCGAATCACTAGCTAAGAATTACTGCAGGGTTGTTGGAGGAGATGAAAACGATTGCATTTCAGAACTAAAGGTAGAAGTAAAACTATGGGTATCAAAGTGGAAAAGGACTACAGCTGATAAAAAGACAACTTTACTGAACTATGCAGTTGATTGTTTAGAGTTTCGTTCACCTGAAGTGTATCCTTCGCTAAAGAGAAGACAAGAAAACAGTTAGAAGGGTACGTTAAAAGGGGGGGGGGGAGGAGAAAATTTGTGCTGTCCAAAAAACGTTAATTTGTACAGTCAGTTTATTTTCTGGATCTTCAAGATCAGAGTAATTGCATAATATTTTAAGGCTTTTATTTTCTATGTAGACCCTATATTAGATATTTTTAATAATAATTGTACAAATAAACAAATAATAAATCTTTTTCGACAGATTTCTTCACCTTCCTTTTTCCACCTTATAGGTTATTTCTCCCTTTATTAAAAAATTGTGAGGTGTTTGATATAGGCTAAATAGCTAATAAGCTAAATATCTCAAAATTTTAAGTTTTGATGTTTTGGATAACTTAATAGAAAGGAAAGTACATTCCTTCATTCTATTCTTCATACTCTTGGTGATAAGAACACACAAATAAGACGATTAAACTTGAACAACAAAACTAATATCACAAAACTAGGGAGCATTTCGTTATAACTTACTGCCTTATTGACCACAAATCCCCGACCTACTTATATTTATATGATTTTTAAAACTTTTGATTACTTTTCTTTCGTAATTGTCACAAAACAAAAACTCAAAATTTTTTACAATAAGTTATTTATTTCAAACACTCTTTTTAGACGCTAACTGGGAAATCAATTTTGTTTTATTTTGTGAGAAGCAGGAGATAACATAAAGGAAAAATAGGACAGTTTACACTTATCTGTTATTAGTGTTAACTGCCAGAGATGGTTAAGAAGCCAATTTCAGAAGGTTTTTTTTAATTTTCCTGTGGAGAGCCCGGCCTCTCCAGACCCCTCCAGAATGTACATCTTTAAAGACCGCCCCTCCCCACAAAACTTCATTAATCCGCCACTGAAAGGAAAAAATTATAAACTAAATTAAAATTAACAAAGACTTTAAAATAAAAACTTTACTGTGCATTGCATATTTGAATGTAAAAATAATACTTCCTTCTACAAAATCATTAACACCGACTAAACCTATCCTATCATGCCTAATTGTACAGAAAACTATTCGAATAGTTTTAAATGAATACTTATTCGAATAGTTGATTTCCTTTACGAACACTAAAAAGTATTCGATAGTCCCATCCAAGGTGTATGGACAGTAAAGGTTGCCTCATTCGGGAAATATAAAAAAAAGTGGAGAGTCGGCAAAAATGAAGCTGTGTGTAGGCTTTAGTACACACTGATCAAAGGTTTTAACGTTTATACGCGTTACTCATTTGTGAATACTTTACGGCTTGTGTTTTTTGTTTAAAAAACTGTATTTTTAAAAAATGAGGTGACTTGTACGACGAAACATACATCATCCGATTTTGTACTACAGTATAGACCACTGACGGTAGACAAAAAAAAGGGCAAACATCGGATAAATTCGCATGTTTCTGATTTTTTGGTATGTTGTTAGGGTACCTACCAGTAGTGTAAAACCAAGTTTGCAGCTTCGAAAGACTTGTGCTAACTTCGTGGGGCTCGAAAAACCTAGAAATTTTCCCACTGATTTCGGTTTTTGACCCAAAACTCCTAAAAAGGTGCTTCCTACGGAAAAAGCCACTCTTTCCTTTTTTGAAGCTGTGAAAATTTCCTACTATTTGAACCCAACCCCAATTCTTTAGGTCCAATAAATCCCAAAATACAAGACCTCAAAAATTGTAGTTTTTTTTTCAAAAAGTGTAAAATTTCAGATTTTGTCGTCTGTCGGGCTAAATATTGGCTGTAATACTCATTCTACGATAAAATTTACCATATATGAAGTTGTAGAGAAAATATTTAGCTTTCGTTTAAGCCTAGAACGAAGTCTGTAGGCCAAACAGGTATCTCGTTATCTTAGAAAAACAAAAATGGGTTAAATCGGGGGAGGGAGAGATCGGAGCATGAGTGAATACAACATTTAATTGCCATGGTTATTCATAGTTATTACACATATTATTAGTAAAAAAAAAAAAAACTTATGTACGTACTCATCCAATATATAAATAAACTAACGTAATAATAATATTAATAATAATAAATAATTAACTAAAACAAACTAAAATAAATGACGTTGGCCTTACCTATCTTTGACACGTCATTGAATAACAATAATTAATAACTAACTAAAATAAAATAACGTTGGCCTTACCTATCTTTGGTATGGGTAAGGTACTAAAACCTGTGAAAATGGGATCTATGACGAAGGCGAAACGGATTGTTTTCCCCCCTTTTGTGTGATAAGATAACGCCTGCCTGAGCCAGGTTAAGGGTTCGGCAGATGTCCTTCTTCCCCTACCAACAGACTTCGGGTCGCCCTTATCGGGTTATATTCTCAGTTTAGTTTTCTTGTTGGTCGTGTTCGGTACTGTACTCTTTACAAAAAATGTGAACGTATTATGAAACATTCGTATTTCTCGTGAAATTGTTCGAAGTGTGTTCGCCGAAATGTCGGTTCCACAGATAAACTGTTTCATGTGTCGCGAAACACTCAGTGAATTATTGTTGGCCGTGTTCGGTACTATACCTAATAAAATGTAAAAATATTATGAAATATTCGTATTTCTCGTGAAATTTTTCGAAGTGTGTTCGCCGAAATGTCGGCTCCGCAGAGAAACTGTTTAATGTGTCGCAAAACACTCAGTGAATTAATTATTGTTGGCCGTGTTCGGTACTATACAAAATAAAATCTAAAAATATTATGAAACATTCGTATTCCTCGTGAAATTGTTTGAAGTGTGTTCACCGAAATGTCGGTTCCGCAGAGAAACTGTTTCATGTGTCGCAAAACACTCAGTGAATTATTGTTGGCCGTGTTCGGTACTATACAAAATAAAATCTAAAAATATTATGAAACATTCGTATTTCTCGTGAAATTGTTCGAAGTGTGTTCGCCGAAATGTCGGTTCCGCAGAGAAACTGTTTCATGTGTCGCAAAACACTCAGTGAATTATTGTTGGCCGTGTTCGGTACTATACAAAATAAAATCTAAAAATATTATGAAACATTCGTATTTCTCGTGAAATTGTTGGAAGTGTGTTCGCCGAAATGTCGGCTCCGCAGAGAAACTGTTTCATGTGTCGCGAAACACTCAGTGAAGGAACAGTGGTAGTTGTAAAAAAAACGCGGTATTCAGACGCTTATTGAAGTGAGTGAGAAACGTGGGCTTGTCGAGAACAAAGTTTTTTTGAGTACTTTGAATGAAGTTACAGTACATGACGCATGTAGAAAGAGATACACCGTTAAAAGTAATATTGCAGCATCTGTCCATCGTGGGGGGATACAGTTCCTACAGCTTCGAGTGCACGGAGGAATCGAGGCTGCTCAGTCTCAGGCTCCAGACATCATTTAATCGCGGATATTTGCTTACTCTGTGCTGAAAAAATCACTGATGAGTTTTTCAAGGCCCAGTAGAAATTGTCCCTTTCACGGCGGAATGTTGTGTGCCAAGTAGATACACTGAGTTTCAATTATTCGATTTTAGAAAAAGCTGCAAATGCGGGTGAATGGGGACAAAAGATTATACAGCGTCTTTCATGTATAAGTGATCTGGTTGCTGCGGAAGGCAGATACCACCTTAAGTTCTACGAGAAGTTGTATAACAACAAGCGTCGTTCAGGTGGAGGTAAGAGAGGGCGTCCTGAAACAACTCACCTTGCTGAGGGTATGGAGCGCATCTACGAATATTTTTCCGAAAATCGAGAGGAATGTCAGTTTTCAATGAGTGATCTCATCACAGATCACTTCACCGGTGATTACAAGCCTGATCGCAAAAGTGATGAACTTCACCTGAAAAGGCGATATGGTGAAAAGATCATGTTTTCTAAGATTGGTCAAGGCCGCAGCACAATCCTAACTTTTGTTGACACTGAGCAAAATATTCTTTACAATAATTGGTACGAAGAAAGAAAGAAAAACCCTGCAGAAGGGCGACTGAGAGTGGTGAAGGCTGCAAAACAGATAGTCCTGCAAGACATTCGCTCTCAAATATTTGACACCACCAAGTATCCTCCATCAGATGACTTCATGAAAGACGCGGATGATTGTGTTCCCGAGACTTTAAAAGTGTTCCTTGAAACAGTTCTTCTAAAACACAAACGCTACTCTCTCGACCGCTGGAAGAAGAAGTGTGTCGCATTTGCTCACGCAATCATGACAGCAGTAAGGCCCAAATCTTTCCTCTCCTCAGTTCAGATAAGCTTTGGTGTTTACTTATACAGAAAGTTTGGGTCAATGCATCTTGTTAACCTCTGTTACGCTATGGGGTTTTCGTGCAGTTACAAGGAGGCAATGCGTGTAGAAAGTTCTGCTATCCTGCGGGGAGAATTGTCACAACTCATTGAAAAAGGAGCATTCATGCAATTTGTTTGCGACAATGCTGACGTCAACCTGAAAACCCTGGATGGCAAGAATACATTCCATGAAATGGGTGGTATCATGATAATCACACCACATTCTTCAGTCCTCCCTGACAAAAGCATACCGCGTTTAACCTATGTTTCTGCAGAATCACTGAGTTCACACACTGTCTCAGAACTCAAGTATTCCACTGTGAAAAAGAACGCAGGCTTGTCAGGTATTTCAATTGCCAATTTAAACATGGCTGGTGAAATTCTTCCTACAGTCCCTGACCTGCTCTGGTTGTTTGGAAAATGTAAAAACACGCCAAGTATTCCTGGTTGGAATGGTTTTATGGAACACTTGACTGAGAATCTGCCTTACAAACGCTCTAAAATTGTGTTTCTTCCATTTATTCACGCTCCCCCCACAGAATACGACACTGTACTGACTTCTCTCCTTGAGGCCAGTGATAGAACCGCTGTTCACTGTCAAAAGACTTGTTTTGTCACGTATGACCAACCATTGTACATGAAAGCACGGGACATTGTGGAGAGCGGCCAACATGAACAGCTCAGAAGTGTGATGATGAGGCTAGGGGGCTTCCACCTTCTGATGTAATCTATGGGGGCCATTGGTGCCATAATGGCAGGGAGTGGATTCAAAGAACTTCTTACAACTATTTTTGCCGAGAACAGTGTGGACAAAATTCTGAATGGCCATGCCTACTCGAGAATTGTGCGAGCTCACATGCTGACAAACCTTGCATTGGCCAGCTTGTCTTGAACGACGAAGTGCACTTTTTGGAGGAGGAACGAAGAGAAATTGAAAATTTGCTCGATGAAAGGGAGAGAAGTATGATACTACATACCACAGAAAATGAAATTGTCCAAACTCTCACTCCCCCGATTTAACCCATTTTTGTTTTTTTAAGATAACGAGATACCTGTTTGGCCTACAGGCTTCGTTCTGGGCTTAAACGAAAGCTAAATATTTTCTCTACAACTTCATATCCAATAAATTTTCTCGTAGAATGAGTATTACAGACAATATTTATCCCGACAGACGACAAAAACTGAAATTTTGCACTTTTTGAAAAAAAACTACAATTTTTGAGGTCCTGTATTTTGGGATTTATTGGATCTAAAAAATTGGGGTTGGGCTCAAATTGTAGGAAATTTTCACAGCTTCAAAAAAGGAAAGAGTGACATTTTCCGTAGGAAGCACCCTTTTAGGAGTTTCGGGCCAAAAACTGAAATCAGTGGGATAATTTCGAGGTTTTTCGAGCACCACGAAGTTAGCACAAGTCTTTCGAAGCTGCAAACTTGGTTTTACACTACTGGTAGGTACAATAATAACATACTAAAAAATCAGAAACATGCGAATTTATCCGATGTTGGATGTCTTAAGTCAGTGGTCTAAGTAGTGAAGTCACTGGACATGGAATGGTGCGGGGGGTTCGAGTTTATTTACATAACTATGAGACAACCTTTACCGTTTATAAACCTTAAGTCCCATCAAGTTTGAAATGGAAAATAGATGAATCACCAGTCAGTGATATCACGTGATTAAGTCATAACTGATAAGCCCCGCTCACATCCGCAGACATCCGCTTCAGTTAACAGAAATCAGTCGAGACGAAAGAAACTCTTCGTTCTGCAATGGTGAGTAAAATTAGTTATATTATTTAAAATTTATTTTGACAAGACCTTATGTGATCTGTTTATACCATTGTATATATGCAATGATTGCGATAATTTAGTTTTGTATGTTGTTTCTCTAACGGATACAAGTTCAATATTGTTATTTCTAACTAGCTGGTAGTTGCGCCTTCGCTCGCAGATGTGACTAAATATACAGGGTGTTACTTAAATAGGGCGCCAAACATCCGGAGTGGGTTGCTTACATAAAAATAAATACAAAATCTCCTATAAACATGTGCCCTTAAACGCTTCATTTTCCAGATATCCACCATTTTGTTTTTTACAAAATAATTCATGTCTAGAGAAATATGTGAC